>NAGG01000575.1:0-27005 GCA_003031705.1 Calonectria naviculata
GTCAAAGCTGGGCCCCCCCCCTCCCCTTCCCCCTTTCAGAGCCAAGGGGAACACAAATGTTACGGTCTCCATTAGCCAATTAAGTGGCACAACTTCGTGTCCCGCAGGATCGGCCGACTTGTCATGGACGATTAGAGCATAACGAGTCCCGGTGTTTCGATCGACGTGCCACTGCACGTGGGGTCGGCTCATGAACAAAACAACCCGCGACGATCCCCAGCGGTAATTGATTCAGGGCGCGTTTCAAACCTCGCCTCGCCCATCACCCTCGATATTAACCACTCACCCCATTCAATGTTTCTCGCGGCCAATTGAGCGATAAATTAACAAACAAAAAAATAAATGACATTGCTATTTTGATATCATGTAACCTTTCTATCTAAATTTAGCCTTTGCCCCTGCATTCGACTGGCCAGCAGCGTCGTCCATCTCGCTCATTCAATCATCAAGCCCTCTTCCGATGGGGGGGGCTCCATGCCAAAGACTGTCTATCTAGTTAACAAAATCAAAAAAAGACCAACTCCTGGGTATCCCTCAGCACTGTGAGCAGATTGTGTGACAAAACAAAAAAAGATCATCCAATGTAGTCAGAACGGCTAGACCTTTTGCTAGTCCTTGGGTCCTTCCAGAGTCCTCCATGCGAAAATTTCCACAGAAACATGTCCCCAAAAAAAAAATCCTCCAAAACAAGAAACGTTCCATCAATCAAAGATCCATCCAGTGAAAACTGATTTCGTGGGAAATCCATTCCTGGGGCAGCTGAATACAGGGCCCTTTCTTTTTCTTTTTAAGACCCACATATAAGCCCGATAGAGAAAAGCGACAAAGCAATGCGCGGCATCGGGTGTAATATAGAGCAAGAAACCAAAAAAAGCATGAAGCAGAAGAAAAAAAGAAGTAAAGGCACCATCAAGGGTCGAGGGGGGTAGTCCGCTCCCGTGATGCTACCCTGGTATCAATGTCCGTATTGGTCCATCCTTCATAACATAATGAGTGTCGAGGCCATTCGTAGCCTGGGGGATATACTGTTCGTAACAAAACTGTACCAAGAGAGTGTAGAGAAAAAAGATATAAACAATAAGATGGAAGAAGGAAGATTAGATCATGTTCGGGAACGGTTCAGTGGCCGTCATGAGTGGCGGCGGCGCCGCCCCCAGAGTTACCATCTGGGGTGCAACACCCGTCAACATCTGCTGGGCCTGAGGGTGCGAGGTGATCTGTGCCATGGTGACCGGCGTGGGCGTGACGGCTTCGACCATGGAAGTGGCCATCTGCGGGGTTGCAGGCTGGCAGTCGTTCTTGGGCTTCGCAATGACAGGCGTCGTCATGGACCTCGTGTTGTTGCTCTCGCGGCGACGCTTGGGCGTGTCCTTGATCTTGAGGTGGGTATGGCACTGTTGTTTGTTAGATCCGTGTACTATAGTACTAAATTAACTTTGTGAGTCACGTACCTTGTATGCGTGCCTGAACCAGGTTGTTCCCTTCTTCTTGCTGCTGACTAGTGCGATCCATTCGTTGCAGCTGCCACACAAGCCCTCCCAGACATCTGGGTTGCCATCCATGCGGCGCTTCTGCTGAGGCTCCTGGAACGAGCTTCCAGTGGCGGCGCTGATTCCGTGGGTGAACGACTTGTCGTACCAGAAAGCCGAGTTCTTGAGAACCAACCACCTTCCAGGCTTGCAGATACCGCACCAGCCCTCGCGCTTGTTGCCGTGTCCACGCACCCAGCGGGGAGTGTACAAGTCACCCTCGAAGCGCAGCTCTTGCTCGCGGGGCATCAGATCGGGATCCGAAGGGTTCATGTCCTCGGGGGGAGGGGGAATCTGCTCCTCCTGGAGAGCGGCGTACAAATCAGGTGGGTCAGACAGGTCAGTGTAGTGTCCGTGGAAAGAGTGAGGGTCGCCATTGCTCTGGAGCATTCGGAAGAGGCCGTGGGAGAGGAGGGGCGCAGGCGCATCAAAGTGATTGGCCTCGGGGTGCCAAGTCTGGGAGGGGACCTGAGAAGGCAGCTGCGAGGGCAGAAGCATGCCGTTCCTCTGGAAAACGGGGGTGCTGGTGAGCATGAAGGGAGCTTGCTGGACGGCCTGGAGGTTGCCATAGTTGAGAGGCAGAGGGTTGGCGCAGGTGGGAGTGGGAGACGAGTTTCCGGAGCAGAGTTGCTGGTGGGCTGCGGCATGGTGGACGTTGTTGAAGATCTCGTGGTTGGTCTGGTAGACGAACGGCGCGGGCTTTCGGCTCATCTGGCCATAGGTACCGGTGGACCATCGCTTGAGTCTGGGTCCCTCGACGCTGTAAGGAGCGGATCGGACGCCGGGGCGCGGGGATGGGGATGCTCCGCGGCCGCGGCTCTGGGTCCTCACCAGGTCGGTGCGGGTCTGCTGGGCGCTGATGCGAGGCGAGGCAACTGGAGAAAGCTGAGTAGACGACATCATGGAGTTGCGGTTAGAGGTGGGAGGGTAGTCAGAGGTGAAAGACTGCGCCTCTGACAGGGCAGTGGAAAAGTCCTCGTAGGAGGGCATGTCCGACAGGCCGCCAGAGGTGGACATGGAGAAGGAGGAACCAGACATGCGGCGGGGCTTGGTGGTGCCATCAATGGCCATGAGCTCCTCGTCGGCGCTCTGCTCTTGGTATCGAAGATCCAGCACAGGAATCGCCTCGTCAGAGGTAAAGGCCTGGCCAATTCCCATGCTCATCTCATGGTCTAGGTTGTTGAAGTCGAACTGATCCTCACATGGCTTCTCAATCCACGAGGCTGGCTCCTTGTTAGTCTTGTAATAAAAGACGTCTTGACGAGGCGTCTCACCGTTCTCGATCGACGTTGGGGGACAAAAGTCCTGGTGCATCGACATGGGACGCGACATGGTGTCACTGGGGGTCTGCTGGAGTGAGATGGAAGAGGTGTCCCAGGAAGGGACAGACGCAAAGTCCTCATTGGTAACAAAGGTGAAGCCGGCGTGGATGGTGGCAGGCCGAGGTCGGGTCTGGCTGGTGGGTGTAGACCAAACAACCTCCGAGGCGACTACCTCGGAGTCATGATACTCGGCACCGTTCATGTTGACGGCGGGAGTGGATCTTGGTGGTTCTTGGAATTGGCCGTCTGGGCTGCTGAAGTGAAAGACAGGAGTGTGTACTTGGTCTTGCTGTTGGTGTTGTTGTTGCTGGCTGTGTTCATGTCATGTAAGTCGAGGGTCTCGGTTGATGATGAGAGAGAGGGTGGTCCTACAGCTGGGGGTGTTCAGTGTTCATAACTGCAAGGCCGACGCGCAGGGCGGGCGAGGGTTAAATCTATTATTATTGGCAAAAAGAGATCTAACAAGGGCCAGGTGCGTGTCAGCATGATTCTGCAATGGAGAGAGAGTCCGGGTGTAGAAGCTAGGGTGGTGGAGGACGCAGCCAGGTCCACCCATCGTATCTGGATCTTCGGGAGTGCCGCGGGCCATCTCAGACTTACCTGGTCAACTAAGGCCGCAGTGGCCAACTCGGATGTGGGAATAATTTCCGGACAGCCAACATGCGCTGGAAAGGGTTGGACAAAGGAACGCGTTGGTTTTTTTTTTCTCTTTCTCGTCGGGGTGTGGCGAGCAGGGGTCTATGGGGTTATTCGCCCTGAAGACAGCAAAAGGAAAAATGGCGAAGCTGAGAGAGCTGTGGGGGGAGCGTGGGAGACGGCGACCCGGGCTGTAAATGAGAGCGAGGAGTTGGTCTGTGGCGACACACGCAGGGCGACAAGACTATCGGTAGGGAGCAGACAGGCGAGAGGCAGAGAGTACACTGTGGGGGAGACGAGTATGAGAGCCAGCTCGCGAGTGTATTATACGGGAGGCGGTATGCAAGATGCAAGAGAGAGCCAAAAAGACTGGGCAAAGGAGTGACTATCAATGGAAGATTCAAGTAATGAGGGTGTGCGGGTGAAGTCGCGCGAAAGCAGGAAGCAGAAGAGAGCCCATGGGAGGGGCGGAGCCGGAACCTGGAGGTATAAAAGCAGACGTGTATTGAGGACTAGAGGCATCATCCATGGGGAGGAAGCCAGGCTCCGTAACCTAGGGACGGCACCAGGGGACAGGTTTGAAAGTGCGGGAGGGGCTGGGCCGAATGCTCAGACACTGACCGATCTATGAACTAGGGAACAGAGGAGTCGCAGGTCTAGGGTGCACTGGGTCATCAGTTGCGAGTGTGTTCGTCGATGAGGTGGACTATGGAGCAGGGGAGTCGGGGACCAGGACCAGGGTCAGATGAGGCCTGGGGCCAGGGATAAGGTGACGGGGCGACAAGGCTGGCCGGCACTGCACTAGATGCTCTGGGAATCTCGCACATGCTCTCGAGCAGCCATGCCGTTGCGCGTGTGCTCTCGTTGCCAGAAGGTGGGAGCGAGGACCTCCAGACGCACTCGGCGGCGGTGGAGAAGGGTGGCGGTCTTGCCGGACGTTGTCCATGTCGTCAAGTCCCAATCGATGTCAAACCAAAAATATCAGGCGGACGGACCATGGAAATTAGAGTACGGAGGGCCTAGGATCTCAGACGAACGCCGAGACGACTTGAAAGCGGCGCAGACGAGATAGGCGCACGTTGGGGGAGTGTGAGTGCCAGAGCGAGATGGTGGGAGTGAGGACATCGCAAGGGGTTCGATCGGGCCAGTGCACCGCCCAGTCGGGCTGCACGACAGAGTCGGCGGAAGATGGTGGCTTGTCTCACCCGGGCGGCGCTGAAGAAACAAGTGCAACGGCCGACCACGAGTGGGCGGGCGGGTGAGTGAGTCGAGTTGGGAGAGGAACATGGCCGTGCCGGGACACGTTAGACTCGTCTGGGGTTGACAAAACCTCCGACCGTGGAGCCATTTTGATGCGACCACGCCCATGTCTGTGGCGCGACACCGTGACACCCCTCAACCTCTGGCAGTGGCTCGACGCCTCAGCTTGACGCCTCATCTCAATCCGACTCGGCAGACTCCCCCCGAGAGGCTTGAAATAGACACCCACTCCCCCCAGTGGACTCTTCGACCTTGACCCCAGGTACACCCAAATGGGGTGGAGCTATATAAGATGTTGCTATTTTTCACAACATTCGAAACAGCTAACACTGAGCACGCCGAAGGCTATCCCCTCCCGCCCAAAAAAGCCCAATCATGCCCCCCATTGTACCACCGCCGCATCCAGATTTCAGGAACCACAATGCCCAGGGTATTTAGAAATTCCGGGCCTGTGTCCTGTTTTCGGTTTGCTGCTCGCTCGGGGAAATAAAAAAAAAGTATTAGCCCAGGATACATCCAAGTCTCAGAGAAATGGGATTCCCCGCACAGCGAGGGACAGACTAGCTGTCACTCGGGGGGCACAGGCGGTGCCAAAAACGGATGGGATGGAGGACGGATCCGTGCCTGTGTGTAAGCCGCACCCACACCCGACGTCAATCGGATGGCGAATGATCGAGACTACGAATGGCGGGATGGATGGGGATGTGGCGGCTATCGGCGACGGGCGACTATCATCGATCCATGATGAGAGACATGATGGCACCGTACAATGGTATCGCATGTCGGCCGACGAAATCGCCATGGTTTGATTGAGAAGAAAAAAAACGAGGTGCACGCTGACCCGCTGCTTCAGGTCTGCCTATGTATGGTGTATGGCGGCGGCAACGAAAAGAAGCAACGCCAGCTGTCATCGCAGCAGCCCAGTAGAGTCGGCCTAAGATGAGAGGGATTGGGCAAGACGGTGACAGTGGTAGTGGATGTGGATTACATGTGTGGCTGGCCCCAGCTGGAGGAAACTGCGAAGAGACACATCACCGCCACGTCGACTTTGTCGACCGTCGTGGGAACGGCGACTAGAATCGGGAAACGAAACATGCTGAGCAAGCCACCGATTACCCAAACCGGTGACGCTCAAGACGGGGATGGAGGGTATAACTCGGGTCAAGTGATGGGACCTGGATGGAATAAGGCGACTGGGGGGCCAGTTTGCTGGCTCCCAGGGAATGATGAGCTGTCTGTCTGGCCAGTCTGGCCATGGCCTGACGTCTGATGCCGCAAGCCTTGCGCCTGACGGAAGGCCGGACGCTTGCTGTCGCACGCTCTTGGGCGAAGCTTGGCCTAGCCCTGAGGGCGAAGTGCGCCGTTTGGTGGTGAGAGTGGTACCGTCGGTTTGGCGGGATCGAGTGCGTTTGAGATTGACTTGAGCTGGTTCTACCGGCAGCCCCTGGTTGGCTCAGAGCTCACCTACGTGGGGCCACAGGGGGCGGCGCGGGAAGCTGGTACATCTCTCGGCAGCCGTCAGGCTTCTTTGGGAATAGATGGCAGACACGGACGCCGTCGATTGGCCAGGTGCCAGGTTTCAGGATCGAGCTACCAGGATCTGTTGCAGGGGTGTTGCCAGGAACCCGGTGTCTCGAATATGTAACAGACCCACCGGCAGTCCACTGAGGCTCCTCTGCTGCGGCGTACTCGAGCCAACCCGCTGGCAGTCCACTGTAGAGCCCACTGAAGGCAGTCGGCAGTGATGATGATGGACGACGTGTAATTACCCCATAGTTGCGCTTCCTCCACTCCCAGCCATCCGTCTTTTATGATGAAGCATGCGGCGATGACACTGTGGGATGACAAGAGTGCGCGGAAAGAGAGTTGGGGATGAAACCTAGCCGGGACTAGGTGGGCTATAACTTGGCTTGTCAACTGCGGCAGCTGGGGGCAGCTGAATTTACCCACCTGGGTTTTGCCAGCCGACGTCTCTGCGACGAACACGTCACAAGGCTGTCGTGAGCTATGACAGACTAGGGAATTCCATCAGCTTCTCTGCTCGAGCTTTTTTACTTTCTCATTATGACTAGACCTGTAGGATATAGAATTCTGCTCACGGTGACTAGCCATCTCTTCGTCATCCAAAGTCTGTTAGTCTTGTTGTCGCTCGACCAAGGCAGAAAGAAAAAAAAACCTTGCTTGTTCTGAGTCACATCGCCAGCTGGAAGCCGCGGGGAAAACATGAGACGCTGGTCGTTCGTCCCGCCCCGCAACTGTTTCTCCTCGTCTGAGGAGAAGAGAAAAGAAGGTTATGGAGAGCCATTTTGGGCATCTATCACTTTTTTTTTTGGCTTTACTCGCTTCGCCATTAGGATGAAATGATTTCATTTTGGCATTAAAAGAAGCTTCCGGCTTTGTTTGAACTTCCATGACTATTGCCAATCAGTATGGTAACTGCCGTCCAATGCCCCCGTTAGGCGACAAGTCAAGGTACGGAAGCTCCCCTAGTGTTAGGAACTGTTACATCGCGTCCCCATATGTTTCTTTTGTCCGTTTTAGCCTCTCCTGTCCCGTCTCGTCTGAACCAAGCGACATCTCATCCTCGTCGTCGTACCCAGACAGTCTCGCTCAACTCTCCTAACCTCCGCAACCCCCAACCTTGTCCGCTGCTCTCCCTTCGCGCGTTTCCCTATCCCCCTCTCAGGCCCCGACGCCTTGTCCCCTCTGTGGCACTGCCTTGTTTTGGGGGTGGTGTGGTGATGAATGTGGTTGGCCACAGGCTGAACTATTGCGTACCATGGGCATCCTGGATATGTCTGGGACAACACACAACATACGACGCACTCTCACCCACTCGCGGGCTGCCTCCCCCCTCTGTCGTGCAAATGACATGTCCCGGACCATGTTAATGCCACACGCGCGACGCGTTGCTGCTCGTTCACTCTTCTTTATTTTCACTTTTCCGCTCATTTAATTTTTTTTTCCTTCTTCTTGGCTTCATATATTACCCCACCATCACGGCGCAAGCCTGTCATCGCGCTGGGCAGGGATGGGGTCAGTAGAGACCCGAGCATCTGGTAGGGCATGTGCAATCCAGGCCGAGATTGCATGATCGCCTGGTGATGAGTAGAACGACGGATCACATCCCCGTTGGCCACAGTGCCTCCAGCCTGCGATGAAGCCAGCGGTAGGCTGAAAGTAAAAAAAATAATAATAATAAACAATCCAGAATAACATGCACAAAATATGATGATACAGGGCTTCCCACACCCGTCGATGATTGATTGAGGTCCTCGATTGATAGGTGCAGGCCTCGTGCGGCCGCCAACATCAGGACGCCGAGACGGTTCACCCGGTTTCCTCATCGAGAAGCGCTGCTGCTGCGCCTCGTATCAGAACCGGGGAGGGTGCGCGTAACTGTCTGAAGAGCCGGAGCGCACTGACGCCCCCGTCGGGCCCCTACCATCTCTCTCTCCCACTGGGCAGTTTTCCAGAAGACCTTTTTCTCCCCCTTCGATGATTTGTTCTGTGGGGCCCGACCGCCCGGCAAGCCCGTCGTGGACCAGGACCCCCGGGATCCGACCCCTCAAGAGTTACCCTGCACTCTCTTGGACACACGCATCGTGACACTTGGGGATCACTTGCGACTTGGTGGGAAATTGGATTGCATTCCTTGCCCACCGTCACTACCACCTGGTTTATATTATCTGCAGAATATGAACATCATAAGCCAATCACGGGCCCATCTTCCCCCCCGCAGCGACCGTTTTAGCGCCTCCTCCATATCTTGCAGCTCTTCTATCGCACACTCGAGCCTCATACAAGCTTCCACTGGCCGTCGGCATCTGCTTTGATGCTCTGCTGCCATCCCCTCCATTAAAGCCCCGGCGGCTACTCGAAATAGAACATCAAAAGGTCTTGTGCGACAGCTACTTTAAGCGTATTCCCCTGACGAACATATCATCAATTTATTTATTAATTAATCAATACTGTGAAGCAAACGCCATTGCACCATCGATGCTGATCCTTCGGTGCCATTCATAGAAACAGTTCCCCTGATGCTCCCGTCACTACCGAGACGCTGTGATCCCTGGCGGACCCTGAACCAATTCTATTCCTTGTTGATCCTCCTCCAAACCTCATGCTCGGCCGCTGCTAGCCCCTCACCGGCTGCTACTGCCCACTTCTTTGCCGTACTCCAGACTCCATCTTCGTCGTAGGTGCCGCTAGGTTGAAAGGGCATGTTCCTAGACCCCTCCGCGATGGAGGCTTCATGGGCTGCTCTCTGAGAGCTGTTGAACTCTGCAGCACGTGCATTTTGATGGTAACCAGGAGGATGTAACAAGTCGCCACCCGCGGTGCGACCGCCCAGTGGATCCGCCACCGGCATGGACATAGCAGCCGTTGTAGTCGAGGATCGAGGTGCGGCCAGTTCTGGACCTCCCAGTGGAGTGTATGCCATCTGAGGAGGCATTGGCGCCGGTGTTATCTGGGCTTGATCGTTTCGTAGTGTTTCGCCAGCCTTCGGAGGAGGTGGAAGAGTGCTCTTACTCGGGGGGGTAGGGACTGCTCCTGGCTGTGGCGCCGGAGGGCTGGCATATCTCGGCGCCTGGGTTGGAGTTGGCGCGGGGTTCGAGGCAAGCTGAGGGGCTCCCGTAGGTGCCGGCATGGACGGCCGCGATCCAGGCTGGGCAGCAGGATACGCTCTTTGCGGGTTTGGGCTATCAGACGGCACTGTACGTGGCTCCGCAGCATCTGGATTGGATGTCTGCGGAGTTACACCTGATGCCTTGGCGGCGGCATTGATAGGACTCGCCTTATAGATGGGGATCGCGGGCATGACGTCGGTGTTCCGGGTGGTCAGTGTTTACTTGCCTGGACTTGCAGTTGACGGGTCCGTATTATTGTTGTATTAAGTGTCTTTGTAATTGTGAATTTTTGATGAAAATTGGCAGTGGCTGGATGAAAATGATGATGTGTTTGTGTGTGACGACGATATCGTCGTTGATTCAAAGTGCTGCCTATGTCAGGTGACCAAGTTCGTGTTTACACAAAGACACGTGGCGAGGTTGCAGATCCCATTCCAGGAGCCTAGAAGACACTTGGCTTGAGAACGGCGCAAAAAAACAATCAGTAGCCTTGAAGCTTGCTGCCTCGTGAGAGTTTGTACAGGTATCTCCAAGCTCATGTATGACGTAGTTGTCGATTTCTAGGTACTTTTCGTTGCTGCTCCTACCCTATACTACTGGGAGGGCATACGGGCGGTTTGGTTTGGCAACACAAAGCATGTCTCAGTGGTCCATATTTGGGTTATAATAGAAAGGAAATTCAATATTATGTGTAAGGAATATTGAAATGACCATTCCTTTTGGTTGAGGCAAAATATTGGAGGCCAACCTTTCTTGTGTCGAAAACTAATTATTTCGAATACTTACTTTGGGAGAGAAGTCGAACCTACAACTATGTGGGCGTAAATGGAGGGGAAAAAAAACCAAAAAAAAGAGAAAACCACAGACGACTGCCACATTGCGACGCCCCTTCAAAATACACAAGCTAAACATGTTTCCTATGAGGTATTTCGTTGAGGAGTTCAATTCCTCAAGCGTCTAATTGGTCATCTTATAGCTCGAATTCTCGCCTCCCCATTCACAAGGTTACTACTTCTTTCCAACGGAAAACGGACACCCGCCTGTTGCCTTTCCTTTGATACGCCTTTCTAATTCCTTGCCTTCTTCAACCCCCTTACCTACCTTGGCGTGTGGACCCAATTCTTCAAAGAGGAAACCCTCTGGCTTCATTCTTGAGCCACCATCGCCTGGAATCATCCCACCAGACAATCTGGTGACAATGGCCTCGGGATTCCACCGGCTCCAAAATGTTTGTGGAACATACCAAGGCTCCTTCATATAGTGATGATGCTTGATCCGACCAGTCTCCTTGTCAGGCTGAGAGATGTACTCGAAAGGCATGATACGAGGTAGACAGAGAAAGCGAACAAAAAGTTTCCTGGCTAAGACAAGACTATAACAGACAACCGTCATGAATAGACTCGGCTCGGGAAAACTAGCACAAGTTAGCAGTGAATGGTAGGGAGGGATATTCTACTCACCCGAAACCACGTCTCAGGCGGTTACCCATGAGAACGCATGCCAGAGGATAACCAATTGGCCGAGCAAATTTCGGATACGATTGTAAAAGCATTTCCATGAGGATTTTGCCCAATTTCTGAACTTCGGGCATGGGTCGCATGTACCTATCCTCATAATCTGACGCCCACCGGGTTACATCTTCGAGGAATTCAATACCATCGACCCATTGGTCCTTTCCGAGGAGAGCTTTGTAGTCAATATCCATCAAGTCGCAAACGTATTTCCACATTGTTGAAATTGCAGCAACTTCCATATCATCAAGCTGGCGCCACTCGTATTGATTGATAAAACGAACCGGCTCAGACATAGCCGCGTAGGCGACGTAGAGCAAGTCTTCCTGGAGGATCTTTCCCGATTTTATGAACGGGGCATGGAGATAATTCATGCGAGCAATGGCCTTGTGAAGGTGCTCTGAAGTAGGCGAGTATGTAAGGAAACTGGATCGGATTAGCAAACGCATTGCGGTTAGTTAGAATACCAAGGTACCTGGCAAATATGATTTCAGTATCTTCATATCTGACAATTAGGTTAGCAAGACATGAGGTGACGGAAATGGTGTCATCTATGGCCTACCGCTTTGGGAGTACATCCCATCTGTAAAGATCGCTTACAGACGTAAGAAGCTTTGCAATATTCTCAACTGCATATGTCTAATCCCACGTTAGTGTATGGCTTGATTTTGGTATGCACCTGTTGAAATCACTCACCCCAAAAAGAGCAAGGCGGGTGCCAGCATCGTAATACAGTGGAAACTCAAATTGCGAAACTGCCTTTGCAATCTCATAGGCCTCGTCGTTAGTCATTCGAGCCAGTGAGGCACGATCAGTGTATCCATAACGAGAGCGAATGGCATTTCTCCTTTTAAATCGCAATAAGGAGCACAGTGCGGCGTAGGCAAGAAGTCCAGTTAGAAGCAAGGCAGGCCCATTCAGTGATCGGTAAACCGACCACAGCACTGGCGGTCTGCTGGCGTAACTTGAAGAATTTTGGCGCTGCTGCCCCAAATCAAAATTGGCCTCCATGGCAGCAGGATTGGCTAGTCGTGGTTAACGATGTTGAAGATGAGAAATCAAACGACGTTGATGGTGTTATTCCAGGTCGTCGGAGCCGCAATTGAGGGTGCTTTGGTTTCAGAAAGCTGACTACCCCTCAGGAGAATATTTTCAAATGCAATGGTGTTGCCACAAGCTGTGCAACTGGGCTATCTTAATAATGCACTAGCATAAGAGGGGGCAGGTTGGACAACGCTGCGTGACATGGACTACTTATGTACGAATCTGAAGATGGCAAAGGTGACAGGGAACCAGGCTTCCCGCGGATCAGCCACGACGTATTTACAATACAGTAGGATCGCCCGGCATGTTGCGTCCGATTAGAGGGCGGGCTGGTGGAATGCGGGCGGTGCAATTGATCCAACCCGTGTGGAGATTGGGCAATGGTGCAGCCACATGTCTGTGCATATGCGCTATGCTGGGAGCGAGGGAGGGATTGTGAGTTTCAACAATTCACCAGAAGATTCATGACAAAGTGCCTTTGACTATATGTAAGCGGGGAATGCCGCGTATTTGTCTGCCTAGTTATCCTCTAGCAATGTAGTAGTGGATGGATGGAGGGTGGTGATTGCAACTGACCACGGTATAAGTCATTCACAAGGAAAGCTAATCCAAGCCCCCTCAGCCGCGAAGATGGGTGTTAGAAAGCCACGGTCCAATTGGCGGGTCAGCTACGCATTAGTAGGTTTGATTCATCGTCAAGTACATGTAATACGGTCACGATGGACATCAGTAGTGCGATTGTTTTGTGATCACACACTGTCCCATCAACGGCAAAAGCCATCCCTTGGGCGATTTTGAGAGGGTGGGGATTCTCCATTCAACCCAAATGCACCAGTAATAATATGAGAAACCACGGTTGCAGTGTTGATCAGAAAAAAACAGTGCCATTAGTGCTGATATGACTTTTTATCGCCGCCCAATTTAGCTGTAAAAGAATGTACCTTGAAATTGTTCTTTCTTGATTGGCTGTTCTCTCCTCATGACCCCAAAGTGCTGCGTTAGCACGTTGGGGGAATACGCCTCCGGATCGCGGATTACCTTTAACCCGAAGATTTCAACGCTAAGCCTCTTTTGGCCAGGCTACCTATCCATGGATCACCGCAACGATGCACCTATGCGCGCCAGGAGTTTTCAAACTGAGCTCGAAGACGTTTAGCCAGTTCTACTTTTCAACGTCAATGTGAGCGTGTCTTCATTCCCACAAGTTGCTCCGACAGAAAGGGAATATCCGCCACCATGGTCGGCAAAGTCAGCGAGAGGGTCCTCCTCCGGGAAGGTATAGTTTGACAAGCAACCGAGTAGCTCGCGACACTGGGCTGACGAGATGACAATGCAGGCCTCGAGAGAACAGACAATGGCATGAAACTGACGAACTGGCCCGACGTTACGCCCATTAACCAAAAGAACTACTACACGTACGTCGTACTGAACACTCCATCCTGCCGGCCGAGACTGATTGTTTGTTAGCGATTACATGAAGCGCGATGACCAAGTTCTCGCCCTTCGACTCCAAAACGACGCGACCCGCGACCGATTAGTCCAATCCGCCCGAGACCGCGACCGCGCCCTTTCTAAGACTGCCAACGGCGAACTTCCTCTTCCTGTTGGAGAGCTGGCCGAGGAAGATGGTGCCACGACGCCCTCCGCCGGCATGGACCCCTCGAGGGTCATTGTCATCCACCCTGGCAGTCAGAACCTGCGGATCGGGTTTGCCAGCGATGCACTCCCCAAGACGATTCCCATGACTCTTGCGACAAAGTACAGCCAGACCGAATCCGAGATGTACGAGGCCTTGCCCCGCCGGCAATTCGAGGCCAAAGCCGTTGATCAGCAGTACGGTGAGGAGTGGTCCAAGAAGTATCTGAAGATGTCCAGTGATCTCAAGATTGAGATGCGCACAAACAAGCGCAAAGTTCTCCCAAACTCCAAGGAGTTGGTCCAGACGTTCAACCGCCGTACGGAGCCCGAAGTGATCCAGAAGCACAACGACCCTCTCGAGATCGAGTGGACCGATATTAACACTCTCGATGATCCCGAATCCCCTGCCTCTTGCTTTATCGGAAACCAGGCGCATCGTGTTCCCGACGACTCGAACCCGAAATTCAAGCTCTGGTGGCCTATTCAACATGGTTGGTGGAATGAAGACGGCTACCAGAGCCAAGAGCACCTCTACGATGATTTTGAAACCCTGTTGGATAAGGCTTTAAGACAAGAGTTGGGCCTCAAAACGAACAGCGAGTGGCAGCAGTATAGTTGCGTTTTTGTCATTCCGGATCTCTACGACAAGCGATACGTCGAGCAGGTTCTGAGCTCCTGCATGAATTGGTTCGAGTTTAGCAGGATATGTTTTGTACAGGAAAGCATGGCCGCAACCTTCGGCGCCGGATATACGCAGGCTTGTGTGGTTGATATGGGAGCACAGAAGACATCTGTGACTTGCGTGGAGGATGGTCTCTGCATTGAGGATTCGAGAATAAACCTCAAGTTCGGGGGTTACGACATCACCGAAACCTTCATCAAGATGATGCTCTATGACAACTTCCCCTATCAGGACATCAACTTGCGAAGACGCTACGATTTTCTCTTAGCAGAGGAGCTGAAAATCAAGCACTGCACTATGTCCCAAGCCGACATTTCGGTCCAGCTCTACCAGTTCCACGTCCGGGCTCCAAACCAAGCCACTCGGAAATACCAGTTCAAAACATACGACGAAGTCATCCTTGCTCCTATGGGTGTCTTTGACCCCGCTGTGTTCGACAACAGCACCAAGTTGCGAGGCAGGCGGAAGTTGGTGGAACGTTCCTACAACGCATATGATGTGGATATCCCGGATGACCCGGCCCCGGCCGCTCAATTGGCTATATTGTCACTGGTCAAGCCCTCACTCGCATCTAATACCAATGGCTTCTCGTTGTCGCAGCCAGAAGTTTCCACCCCTAGCAAGGAAAGGACGCAACCGTTTAATTTCCTTGGCAAGAATGATGCCGTTAATGGAACTCCAATGGGCTCTCACGCCGGCTCTCCCGCACCTGAGGGAGCCAGCACACCCATCCCTCCTCCCTTCGTATTTGGCGGCAAAGACAAGGATGCTTTGAACGGAGGTAGCCCTGCACCGAATGGAACCCGTGCTGCTGGAACACCTGTGCCGGGTCAGAGCTCCCAGCCTCCTCCCGGCATATTTGTGGATTCTGGGGCCCGGAGTGCTAGGGACTTGGCTGCTGAGAGGGATGAGGTTCTTCCTGTTGCACCCCTAGATGATGCTATTCTCACCAGCATTCAGAATGCTGCAAAGGGCGATGACAAGAAGATGCGCGATCTTTTGGGAAGTATCATGGTCGTAGGTGGCGGTGCCAAGATCCCACAATTCACGGTCGTTCTTGAGGAGAAGCTCAAGGCTCGCCGGCCCGACCTGTACGACCGTATCCTGGTCAGTCGTAGCGCCAGAGATATGGACGAGCAGGTAGTGGTCTGGAAGGGAGCTAGCGTATTTGCCAAGCTGCCGACCAACGATTCGTGGATTACACCGTTTGAATTTGAACGGCTTGGTGCCAGGACCCTTCACCACAAGGTCCTCTGGGCGTGGTAAAGGAGCGGTTGGAGACTTGCTGCTGTAGGCTAGGACGGGATGGTATTATTTGGGAGTTTTTTGCGGACGTTTAACGCATGGAGTCTGGGTCTTTTGAGGTCTAATCTGCAATGGACACTTCTATAAATTAAAGGATAGTGGACAGGAAAGAGCAGAAGCAGAGCACATAGACATTGTCATTTTTTTCAGCATGGTTCCGCGATGGTTGTGCGAAGGGTGTGGCTAGAGGGAGCTCAACGCACCAATCAATTTACACTTTATCTTACCGCTAATGCTTCGTTGATGGCTCTCTTCTTGTTTGTAGCGGACCCGATCCCGGCATAACTATGTAAAAAGATATATGGAAAGGAGAGGAAAACGGATGCTTCGGATTTTTTTTATTGCTTGAAGATGGGTCGTCGGGAGGGTATGAACATCCGGCTCAAGACACCAGCGGCTATCGCAACCCGATCGCAATAAGAGCTGGTATGGACGAAACCCGCTAGTAAATATGTAAACAATTTCGTGCTAGTAAAACATCGTTTGGTTTATAAGTTTATTTACCATTCACAGGTAACATATTAGTGCCTGCTTGTGTGACGTGTAGGACTGTCTTGTCAGAGATTACTATCGATCTTGTGCGGATACAGGTACATAGGAAACATCCCGAATCACTTCCTGACAAAATGAACGGACGAGACTATGGACCCGGGCATGGCCTGATGAACGGCATCTGTCTCAGTTGCCATTGCGATGTCGGTCGGGCTTGGGAGAGCTTATGTAATTGAACCATCACCGGGGTGTTGCCATGTCCAATCTAAGGCGCTCCGCGTCCCGTGTCCCCCACTAAAGCTCCCGCGGGAATGGTTTTATTATTCTTGGCCTCGCAACCCGCGGACAACACTCGCGATCCCGCAATCCACCGTCCTCTAGCCATGTGAGAACGGCTGGCGGATTTTTTTGTCAGTATTTCCCGCGTCTCGACCTAGCTCGCATCGCCGTCCCCGTCACCCAATCGTTCTGCGCGCGACTCGTCGCCATGGCCTCATTTATGCTGCGATATCTCCCCTTTGCGCCGTCGACGACGCCTCTCCAGGCCCTCACCTACCTGCTCGGCATCTCGCTCTTCTCCATCTCTTTCCTCGTCTTCTTGAACAGCTCCGTCTCCTTTGTCATCACCGACCTCATCGGCCAGAAGAAGGGCGTTGGTAATGTCGTCGGAACGCTGGGCTTCGCCGACGAGATCGTCGCCCTCGTCGCCTGCCCGGCCTGGGGCCTGGTGTCGGATCGCCTCGGTGTAAGATGGGTCGCCGTCATTGGATATTCCATCATTGGCCTTGCGCTGGCGCTTTTCGTCCAGGCCAGGGCCGTCTATCCGCAGCTGCTCCTGGCGCGGATTCTGTTTGCTGTGGGAGCTTCCGCGGCGTGAGTTTTTTGCTCCAATTGTAGATCCGAGATCGCCCGGACATTCGGCTGACCAACAATAACAGGGCCACCATGGTGACGGCCATCCTGCCGTCCCTGACCGATGATGGCGCCGCCGAGGACGACGAAACCCAGGCCAGAATCAAGACTATCCAGAATGCTCGCACTAGCGTGAGCTTTTCCGTCTCGTCCGAAGTGACCATCACCCCGGAAAGATATACGCGATCTATTTCTTCCGATCGCTCATCCACCGCTAGCGATTCCAGCGACAAGGCCGGACGTCCCTCAAAGCTTGCCGGTCTCGTCGGGCTCTTTACAGGATGCGGTGCCCTGGTTGCACTGGTTCTCTTCCTACCTCTCCCGGTCAAGTTTGGCGAGACCAAGGGAGTAACGCCTGCCGAGGCGGTCTCGTATAGTTTCTATGTTGTTGCTGCCGTCGCATTTGCCGTTGCAATTTTTGTTTCTTTTGGCCTGCGCAACCTGAAGGGCGAAGAGGGCAAGGGATGGGGGCTTCTTTTTGGATGGGACAAGAGCGAGCTCGAGTCTGGTACGAGACTGAGCACTGTGCCTCAACGAAGGGTAAGCTGTTGCTAAACAATGTGGTTCGAGACTTCGTTGCTAACTCGGGATAGAAATTGATCCCATATCTCAGCCTCATGAAGGACTCGGTTCTCCTTGCATGGGCCGACTCTAGAATCGGTCTCGGCTATCTGGGTGGGTTCGTTGCTCGAGCCTCGAGCGTTGCCATCTCTCTCTTCATTCCTTTGTTTGTCAACACCTATTTTATTGAAAATGGCTTCTGCAAAGGGTCGCCAAACGACCCGTCCCCCGAGCTCAAGGAAGAGTGCCGGTCCGCTTATGTGCTCTCGTCCATCTTGACTGGCGTTGCGCAGCTGATGGGTCTCATTTGCGCGCCCATCTTTGGATATCTTGCCAGCCGATCTCGACGTATCAACTGGCCCATTGTCACGTCAACCGTGTTTGGTATTGTCGGATACTCCATGCTTCCCCAACTGGCCAGCCCCGAGATTAAGAACGTCGAGGGCCGTGGTGGAAGTCCCATCATCTTTCTCTTTGTTTCTCTCATTGGTATTAGCCAGATTGGTGCCATCGTCTGCAGTCTCGGAACCCTGGGCCGGGGCGTCCTTGCAGTTGATATTCCCCAAACTGCCCGCCGTGAGCCTTCATTGGATCCTGATGAGGACGAGTCTACCGATGAGAATCGGCCCCTGATCAGCGTCAACTCCGAGTATGAGGCTGCCTCTCGTATCCGCCTCAAGGGTTCCATCGCCGGCGTCTACTCGCTCTGTGGCGGCGCGGCCATTCTGCTCTTGACCAAGCTGGGAGGTTACTTGTTTGACCACCTCTCTCAAGGCGCCCCCTTTTACATGATGGCCTTGTTCAATGGTATCCTGCTTGCCGCCAGTCTTGGTATGGATGCTTCGCAAGCCTTTTCCAGGCGGTCATAAGCCTCCATCCACCCTCCACTAGATGGATTTAGGCTTGATGAAGATATGATTGACGTTTTTACCTACCCCTTTGATCGAATCATCACTTTTTGATGGGGTAATCTTGCATTCTAGTTTCGCAACTTAATCATGGGAGTCGTTTTTTTTTTTTTTTTTGCCATTAGCTCTCTTGTTTACATCTGCTCGCGCATACCCCCTGAGCGTTTTTGTCTTTATAAAAACATTTGATTCCACCATAAAGACTGTACTCGTATACTCACAACCTAAAAATAAATAAATACTATACTTTTCCCCCTCATTCTATTCCCGCCCGTGTCTCCATCAAGACTCCAACGTGACCCGGCCCAGTCCAACTCTCCCACCTTTTCCACTTCTCATATGATGATGTCACGACGATCACAGGTAGCGGCGATCCCGTCCCGTCAGGTGTCTCGGGGCTATTCTTCTTGGTCTTCTTGTTCTTGTTCTTCACATCCTTCTCACGCTGGAGCTGTACGAACCCAACGCCCAAGCCACCGGCTGCACAGCCCATGCTCACGAGGGAATTGGCGACCGAAAACTCGCGCGGGCCCTTGACACGGGCCGTCTCCAGTTCCTCGCGCCCCAGCGACCTCCTGTGCATGCGACGCCTAAAGATTGACGAACAGCAGCCCGGGTCGCAGCGGCGCGGGGTGGGACGGCTGACGAGGAAAACGTCTGGGCAGCGGGGGTTCCTGGAGTAAGGCTCGTCGAAGAAGCCGCTCCGGTCGAGGGCCGACAGGATGGTGCCCATGGCCGAGGTCCGAATGGGATGAGACTGAGACGGGGCCAGCAACGGGAGCTGGGCGAGGCGTCTTCTGCGGGGCCGTGAGTGCGCCATCTGTTTTTTTTTTTTTTTTCTTTTCTTTTTCTCTTTATTTCTTTCTTTTAATATACGAGCAAACGGGGAAAATGGAAATGAAAGATTCAGAGAGGTCAGTGCTGGCTGCATGGTTGATTCAAGCTCGATGAGGCAGTGCATATATAAGTACGCTTTTGCCCATGGCCCCCATTTTCTCGAGCAGGTCCCCCCTTCGGTATGGAGAACAGCAACAGGCAAGCTGCCTGTACGCTTGAACATTGGACCCAGTCCCTTGGATAAGGCTGTATGAGCTCAAGCTGACGTCAAAGAACAACTGGGCTCGGTCGCAGTGTTTACTACTGAACAGGGGTTCACTGTGGAATGTGTCAAGCGTGATTGGATCACAGGTTGTTCATACTGGGTAGACTCGATAATACAAGTGTAGGTCAACATAAAGAATCACTATCCAATCTGATTTCTCTAGACGTTGCGACTTGATTTCTGGGGACCAACCAATAGCTGCTATACCCTTGATCAACACAGAGAAATGAGTGGTTCAGGCATATACATGCATACGACACAGCAAAAAAAGACAACAATATCACGAGTTTACTTGTCCGATTCAGTTTTACTTTCTTGATTTCTCCTTTCTTTCTTCCCCATTGGGGGAGTGCCCCCGAGGAACCACAAAGGCAGAACATGATGCGCTCATTCCAGTTAACATTTGTTTTGTACGAAAAACCTTTGAAGACCTAGAGGAAGACATATGGGCAACTGAGCTAGTGAAATAGATCATGCACTGCACCGCCCAGCGGACAAGATTGACCGCGGAACCCATGGCCAACTTTTTTTTTCACCCCTTTCAGACAACGACGGATATAGTCCTCCGCGCCCCCAGCGGAGGGGGTCCTGGGCGGCATTCATATGCGGCCCAAACGCCAGAGACGGATGCGGCTCTGAGAGCGCGCTTATTTGCCGCCGAGGCTGGGGAAAGCAGACTGGTCGGCGGTGTTGATAGGGGCGCTGGAGCGGCCACCGCGGGCAGGGGCGGGGCCGGAGGGACCGGCACCGCCGCGAGCACCACGGCCTCGCTCACCACCACGGCCGCCACGACCGCCACGGCCTCCGCGGCCACCTCGGCTGGTGCGCTCAGGCTCAACGAAGCGGGGGTCGAAGTCGACGGTCTGCTTGACCTTGCGCTCACGCTCACGCTTGGTCTTGCCACCAGTGGGAGCGAAGTAGTCCTCCTCCTCCTTCTCGAGGGCGACGGCGTTGGCCCACTTCTTGTCGACCTTGCTGCCCTCGTTGGCCTCACGGATGTTGAGGCCCTCGCTGATGGCGGCCTTCTTCTCGGCCTGCTGGGCGAGGTACTCGGTGTAGGAGACGTGCTTCTCCTCGGGCTCAGCGGGCTCCTCGGGGGCCTCCTCAGCGGCAGCGTCCTTCTGCTCGGTCTGAGCGATGGCCTCACCGGCCTGCTCATCCTTCAGCTCGGCGTTGCCCTCGTTGGCACCCCAGGACTGGGCAGCCTGCTTCTCGGAACCGCTACAAATCATTACGTTAGAATCTTCACTTTCTTTAGTTGGGGGATATATATCATGGTGTGTTCGTACCCATGGCCACCGGCACGAGAGGGGTGTCGGTCATCGCGATCACGGGGGTTGCGGGAGCCACGGCCTAGCCATTGTTAGTTGTGCTCGTGAGATTACACGCCAACATTGCCCATGCTGACAAAGGGGGAGGAATTGGCACTCACCACCACGGACACGGGCACCGTAGCCTCCACGGCGGTCGCCGCGGGGAGCCTCCTCAGTGGAGCGGCCGTGGTTGCGGTCGCTGCCAGCACCACGGTCTCGGAAGGCTGCATGGGTCTGGTTAGCTCTGGATTCTCTCGGTGTAACAGGCCCGCGCAAAAAGCCAGGCCTGTGGGGACAGCCGGAGATGAAACTCACCACCCTCGCTACCACTGGGGCCACGGCGGTTGTTACCAGCGCCGGTGGGCCTTACGGGAGCCTGGGGCTCGACATTGCGCTTGGTGGTGCGGGTAGCAGCCTTGTCGACGGTCTTGACGGGGCCGGCAGGCTTCGCGTCGGGGTCGACGACGTCGTTGCCTGTACGGGGGGCAGGATTGTTAGTAGTGAACAATTGGAGCGCGGGCTTAGCACCAAGGGGATTCGATTCGGCACCGGCGATTGACGGGGTCCGAGAAGAGGTGACGCGGGGTTTGGGTTAATCGTACCGAAAATGTCAAAGGGGTTCTATAATAAATTACTGGTTAGCATTGTATTTGCGAGAGAAAATGCTCGAGGCACGGGTTCGGTAATCAGCTGCGGCGGGTGGGATATGGCTTTTGGATTTTGTGGTGGCTTTGTGGGCAAGGGCGCAAACGAGGGTTCCCGGAATCGCAGCGAGGGCCAAAATTGTCCGAGGGCATGTGGGAAGTCGAGTCGTGCAGGGCCGAGTATCGAGATGATTTCGGGACAAAGACGGACGACAAAGCCTTTGTGGTGTCGTGTTTTCTCGTTTGTTTGTTTTCCTGGGTGGTTGGACAAGGCCCGACCAAAGCTGAGAAAACGACCCTCGGACACAATGGTGACTGCGACTGCAGGACGACGGGGTGAAGCGGAGGTGACGGGACGGGAGCGTGAAGGCGAAGTGTCGCGCGACGACGCAGCATCATGACACAACAGATGAAGCAGACAGACGTACCTTGCTGGCGACCGACATCTTGTCACCTTGGCTTATCGCCTACCGTGGGAGGGCGTAGATACTTGAAGGGCGACACTGAGTCGGGGCAAACTTGTGGCGGAGAGAGATGAGGGTTACGGTCGCATGACCCGGCGGGAGCTTTGCCTTTGTGCGTGTGGTGCTGGGTAGTTTTTTTTTTTTTTTTTTTTTTAACCCAAGTGTAAGGCGATGGGGAAAACTAGAGCAAGGCCTGTAGCGGGCACACTGGGCTTGGCTTTGGGCTTTTGGGCACAGAAAACAGCGTTCTCGCTCCTCTCAGACACGCCCGCGCACACAATAACGACCTTCGCACAGTGTTTTTTTTGCATCCCAAGGGCGGGGTTTCAGGGCACAAGCTCCGGCAGAGCTTGCGCAGCTAACCGCCGGCAGCCAATACAGTGAGGGCACGGAGTACCTGCGGCCCTGTGCCGTGCGCCCTCTGGCGGGGTGGGAGGCTCGTCTCGCTTAGGGTACAATTTGGAAATTTTTGTGGCTACCTTTTAGGGCTGTTACTGCGATGCCGGGAGACGGAGGTACCTCGCCCCGGTATTGGGCAGCCATTGGATTCCGGCCGGCCGCCGGCCCATTGACAAGAGGGACTCCGGCGTCATGAGGCTGCATCAGGAAAGCGAGACAAAGCGCGGCGGCACACGATTCTTGCTTTTTTTGGTTTTGTTTTCGTTTCCTTCCTGTCCATGTGTGCCTCAGCTAGCAGGAAGCCTTAGCGGCCGTTCCTCTGCCAGATGCCATGCCCTTGAATTATCATTGGGGTCAATTAATTTCACAGAGGGATAAGGGTTCTCATCCTGACAGTGTATCCCACCTCGCCCCTCGCACAGTAACCCCTACTATGTAACTTTACCCCGCTCCCGAAAGGGCAACCAAGAAAAAAAACTCGACCCGATTTTACAAAGCACAGCCCACCCTAGGGCTCCGGCTCCGGTCCGAGTCGAGTCCCCCCCAATCTGCCAGCATCCAGCCCTCCACACACGTGCCCGTGTAAGTTGCCGATGGGATGGGCCATGGCAGAAGCGGCCAACGGTCAGCCAATTCACCAACCTCCACTGGGTGCTGCTCCATCATGTTCTCCCTCTTCTCTACTTGCCCGGGTGTGGAACAACAAGCATTCGGGTCAATGCGCTTTCATGCAAGGATCCCAAAGAGAATGGCCATCAACCAACCCGGGCGCCTCTCCATCTGAGACTTGAAATAAAAACAATGCCTTAGTTCCGCCCTTGCATCATTCGACCTCTTCGCCGATGGTTAACCGGACTCATCATCGGGCTAGTCCATGTTGGGATTCGATTGCCCGTTAATCTTGGGTCATGCTGTCATTCAGCGTCATGCCCAATTGGCGTCATTCCCATACATCCATTGACCCGCTGCCTCAATTAATGGTCGTCCACATGGAACCTAATTCACAAAGTAAACACCTGCCTATAGAAAGCGTCGCTTTTCTCGGAATGTTGAGATAGCTTATTGTCCCTAAACCTCCGCATGTTGATTGGATTTGGGCTTCGTTCTGTATGTTATGGCCGAAGATTGTAATACAAAACTTGTTGCAATGCAAAATTATGCTCAGCCTCTCAGGTGTATTACAGATAGCTACCCCTTGTCCTCTTTCCTTTCATGGGAGTCAATTATAGAAACTCTGACGCCCAATGAAAAAGCGTCTCAGTGCAACTCCAATACCAAACTCCACTGTAATCCCATGCTTCCTTATTCGTCTTATCTTCAGCTATCTTTCCATACCTCGATCATTTTGGTTTGATTGCGCAGTCTCTGCCTCAGTTCTCCTCGACTATGGCACATCGTGCCCAGGTTCGACCAATACTCCGGTGACTGTGACGGGGCCGTAATGATTGAGGTTTCTTTAGAAAAGTTTGCTGGTCAGCTTCCCTGAAAATAAAGTCTACTCATAGGGATAGCAACTAGGGAGTGCCATCCTTTTCAGCAACTATCCGATTGGCAGGCCTCAACCGTCGTTCAGCGGAAGTAGGCCGAGAAGTGGACACTTCCGGGGCTCTTATCTGATGACTTAACATGCTGCTAAATATCTTAGTTCAGGCGACACAGCATACGGTTGATAATATTGTAGCAGAATCCAAGTACGAATCACATAGTCACCTAGTCACAGATATTGCTTTCAACGGGGGGGGGGTAGTCTTGGTTCTAGGAATCCTAGTGGAAACTCAAGGCGTGAAGGAAACCGGATATATACTTGAAATTCTCATTCTTTCCAAGGATGGTGATTTCCGACACACGGCATTTTTCGATTATTATTTAGCATTCTACTACGAAGGCAGATGTAGGCTACTCTTGCATAAGTTAGGGATCCCCCTCAAGAGACTGATTTCGACGAGCTGTTGGGTTGATCGAATGTCTCGACCCACATTGTCTTCTGAGTTGGTGATGGACACCTTGCTGACAAGTCCTGTACATCACCGTTGCATCTGAATGAAAAACCTCGTATACTTGGCCAGGAATAAACTGTCAGCGAGCGCCTTTTCCAACTACAGCCACTACTCACCTCTTTCGTACAACAATTCTTGGGAGTCTTTCCTCCTTAGTCTCCCATATTTTCCCATTCTCACCACCCCAGTCAACGTCGATTTCGCGGCTTCGTCCGTATTTTCATCTGCCTCCATTCCCACATCACGCGCTGCATGAATGGAGATCTCAGAACCTTCACTATCTTCTCAGGCAGCTCGATCCGAGGTAACGTCTCCTGGGGAAGCGCATCTGGCCGCAGCGGCTCTGGAGAGAGCGGTGGCGAGGGACGCGTCTTTTGTGGAAACGACTCTTCAGAAAGTGTCTCCAGTGGAGATGTATGTTGGCAGAGTGTCTTCTGTGAGGCCACATCTCCGGGAAGTGTACTCTGGGGTGGTTTTCCCTGGGAGAGGTCCTGTTGTTCTATCGTCTTCTCTGGATAGCTCGTGGGTTCGCACATCTTGATACCCCAGCGGCTAGCGACGTGATATAGCCTTAAAGGGTGATGAACTTAGAGTAGATAGGTAAAAATCTGGGGGAGACTCGAGACGAGTATCACCTTTCAACTTTGCGGAGCGGCAGATAATTCTTAGGGGGGTTGCGAGGACAACAGGTTGGTAGGATATTTTGATGCTAAGGATGACCAAGGCAGTGGTTTCTCGGGAGAAGATCGAACCGCAGCTTGTCACAAATGTCACCCTTCTCGCTAGGAGTCAGGAACGACCTCTAATTATATGTGACAATTTTGAGGGTCAGGTACGGTAGAACCAAGGCAGGCACACTCAAGAACCATTGAAGAAAGGAACAAAATCAACTGCAACAAGTAAAACACTTTCACATTGGATGTTTTTGGTAAATCTAACAGCCAGCTAATTTTCTCTAAACGCCATTGATCCGTCCTATCCCCCAAATCCCAAACCGGTGTCCTGAACAAACAATTAATCCTTAAAACCTTTCAACCGTATTCCACGTAATGCAAATGCAGACCTTTCCAGCCAGGAAAAAACAATCTCAAAACTCCAGCTGAAGAAAGTCACTGTTCGTTATTCTCATACACATCCATGTCGACTAAGCCTTATCCCGGCCCGAAGCCAAAACGCAAAAAGAAGGAAAAAATTGCTACAATTGCAGTTTTAAACCTAGGCGGGGACTCGGTTCGCAATGATAATGGATGAGGGAGTGTCGTACTATACAATCATTGATAGAGCAAACATAGCCTTCTGTTCTCACACTTCTGGTCTTTGCCGTATCTGGGTGTGCGCTAACCCCGATTCTTGGGGCGCGCAAGCATGTTAAGACGGCTCATGCTGATGATGCCGCGCTTCTTCGTCGGGCTGGCTGAGCCAGAGGCGCCAGAAACCGATCGGCCAGTCTGGATTTTCTTGGCGCTACTTTGGGGAGTAACACCAACAAGTCGGGGGGCCAGCAACGCCTCGCCTTCGGGCACATGCTGGCTCTTTCGCTTCTTTGCCGCCCGGTCAGCATCCTGCTCTTCGGCCTCTTCCTCATCCCAGCTCGCACGGTGGCGCCTCTTATTCGACATGCCATGGGGTGCACCGAACAACATCTTGGTCATCGAAGGTGCTTTATTCTCCTTGTTGGCGTGGGTGCTGGGAGAGGAAGGATCGGGGAAGCTACCTGGCATTTCAGCTACAGGTTTTATAGACTTCCGAACCTGACGAATGCTTGATTGACCCGGCGAACTGCCAAACCCACTCTCAGAGGCTCCACCGAATTCAATGGTATGGTCGCTTCGGAATGTAAACGTTCCGGGGACAGCAGGCGGCTTGGGTTCATCTTTCTTAGCAGGAGGCTCTGGCAGTGGCCGGAAACCTGAGAGGTCAGGATACACCACGTCGCCCGACTGGGACTTGGCAAGAACAGCATCGAGGGTCGGGTACTGCTCTTCCTCCACGGCGTGCATTGTCTTCGTCTTGAGATTGGTTTTCAGAGGCGAAGGGGATCCTTCCTCTACAGAAATTCGGGTGACTTCGGGAGTAAACGCGACGTGTTTTGTTACCTTCCTTCGTGGAGTAGTCAATGGAACCGGGGGGAGAGCCTTCTCAACCTGGGGAGGAGCAGGGGTTTGCGAGATGGCAGGCTGTGGAATGGCAGTCTGCACATTACCAGAAGCTGTTCGGTGACCTCGAAGAATGGATTTAACTCTCTCGAAGCGGCCTGGGCTAATAACGCGGGCCCGAGGAGTGGCAGTCCCTGGCTTGGCAGGAGAATTCAAGCTTTGTTGGCTGGCAGACTTCTTGAGCGTCTTGCCCAAGTCGACCGTTGAGGGCTTCTTGACCAGAGAGACAGTTGGTTTCGCTTGGGGGGCAGTATGGGCCAAGGAAGCCTTTGTAGGGCTGATAAGTCTTGCGAGACCAGAGGGTGCCGCCCGAGCTGAACCAGTGCCGCTGGACTTGGGGCGAGGAATTGAGGTACCATCGCGCGAAACAGGACGAGCTGTGGAAGCATCATCTTCTGGGCGTTGCTTGAAGCGTTTGGAGACTGCCCGCGGTTGTTCCCGAGCCTCAGGCTGTTCGACATTGGCAAAGATCCGGGGTTTCACCAAAGAAGGGCGGACA
>NAGG01000576.1:0-11376 GCA_003031705.1 Calonectria naviculata
GGCCGAGCAAGACCCTACCCCCAAGGTGGTCCCCCCTCCCACACCCCGTTGGATCACTGCTCTCAAGACTATCCCTTATTCCGATGTCATCCTTAGCGGTAGCTGGGATGGCTACATCCGTGTGTGGCGCCTCAGCGAAGACAAACGCAAGATTGAACTGGTGGGTGTCCTGTCTACTCCAGACGAAGAACCAACTGTCTCTACCGATGACGGCTCGCGAGGCCCTATCAAGGGCATCGTCAACGACATCTCTCTGTTTGAGCGGGGCGATCGCGGCCATGACGGGCTCTGCGTGGTCGCGGCCGTGGGGCAGCAGCATAGGCTGGGTAGGTGGCATTCGCCTGTCAAGGGTGGACGAAATGGAGGCGTGGTGTTTGAGATTCCGAGGATATCGCGGCCAGCCGTGAACGGCACAGACGGCAGTGAAAAAGATGAGGATGAAGAATGAGCGCATAATCTTTATATACAATGAGCCAATAGACTTATCAAAAGCTGGGACTATATTTTGGGAGATGTAAAATTTTTTCTTTAGGCCTTTTGGCCCTTTCACCTTGTTTGTAATTGAGTGTCTTATTCAAAATATCTTTCATGACTTGAGGCGGGAGGAAGTTCATCGCGTATGTGCACGTCCGGTCGTTTCATTTCATCTATCTCCTTATTTCCTTACAGAAAAGCCGAATTCATCGGCACAATGGTCAATTCATCAGACCTAACAACAAGAGTTACTTTTTCCCCGCTGAATCCTCTGTATCCACTGATGCAAGATGCAATACCATGATATCAAACGCCTAAATGGGGAAGTAGAGGGGCAGAGAGGACGAATTTACTGTATCCCCAGCTCCTTGCCAAACATCGCTTGCATCGCCGTTTGTATTTTTTACGCATAATTCCAACAACAAATATCGTAGACGCATGTTCGAGGCACCAGGAATATGCATGCCTGCTTATAAGATGATTGGGCCCGAGACTTTGTTTTCATAGGTTTCCATAGCCTGAGATCGATCAATGCCATCATAGTGTGGCCCTTCCTCGGCTGTGAGCTTCTCTGTTTCAATTGATGGCATCACTTCTTGAGATGAGATGTGACTGCGAGCTGGGATAGGAGAAGACTTTGGTCGACGAATAGTTTGCATTCGAACGAGAGAGACTTCTGATTCTTCAGGAGTCTCTGACCGGCTTCTCTTAAGGCCTCGAGATCCTGAGCTGACCTCCAGTGGCGAGCTAGGCAGTTTCTGAACAAATTTAGGCATGGGTGTGTCTTGAACAAGATCAGTTGATTTCTCGGTAGTCAAATCAACTGGAATCTGAGTTGTTCCCTTGGGCGACGAACGAGCAGAGTGAATGGCTTCCGCAGATATTGGCGTCTTAGAATCGATGCTCGAATCATCTTCCAATTGACGTACAAACGTCTCAATGTCTGATAACCATTTGCGAGGCACAGGCGGTTTTTCGGAAGAGGGAGCTGACTTTGGCGACTCTTGAGCAAAGGCTTGCTCCAGCCTTAACACCGCGGGGCTTCTGTGACCGTTGGACATCGGACTTTGAAAGTCTCGTTTTGACTGGGGGGTTTTGGAGATCTCGGATGGTGGCTCTCTTGGAGACGATGGAACTGATTGTGCCGCCTGTTTGGCGAGCTTTCGCTGTTTCCTCTTTTCTTGTTTCTTTACTTCTTCCCCACTCTGATACTCCCTCTGCAGCTTGATGATGACATCTCGGACCTTGGCTCGCACCTGAGAGGCGTCAATTTTCCACCCCAAGTCCTCTTTTTGCAGTATTCTCCGGACAGATTCATCCGGATCTTTTAGAAATTCCTCCATATATCCAAGGAGAAAGGCGCCACAGTCGCAGTGGTTATCCTGTGCAGGAATATGCTTGGCAGTCATCCCACCTGGAGTTGTGAGAAGTTCGACATTTTTCTTGTGTCTGGCTTCTTCAACAAGGTAGCTCTTTAGAGCCTTGCAGGTTGCCGGGTGCGGGCTCCCTAAGGAGTCAAGCGTGATTATCCTGGGCTCATCTGGGCTGAATCTTTGGACACCACCAGATGGGATGCTCTTGACTTTCCCCGACGCCTTGTTCAGGGGTGTTTGAGATGCGCCCTCTATGGTTTCAGTCGAGGATTGGCTTCTAGCCGCGGGCTCTGATGCCTCATTATCCAGAGAGATTGCCTCTGATCCACCATCAACTGGGGATTTAGGAGTCTTCTCCGCATCCTGGTCCACATCAACCGTTCCGGAGCGAAGTGGAGCTTCTGCTTCTGAGAGTAGCTTGGGCGCATTGTAAATGATGGCCAAGTACCAGTGCAGGCTCTCGTTAATGGGAACAACAATATACTTAAAAGAGAACAGGTCAATCTTGGCTGTCCATTTCTCAACACCTTTGTAGTTGATACCTCCACCACCTGATTTGATGGTTGGGAAAAGAAATGTATTGAAGAAATGTACTTTCTCAAGCACTTCTGGCCGTTGCTCTTCCAGCTGAGCTTGTAGATACCGGAGGTAAAAGTTGATGAGATTGTCATTCAGAAACTCCCCTTCGTCGAGTCTGGCAACGTCATCCTTATGGACCGACTCTCGCTTTTTTCCATTTGCAGGAAATTCGAGTGTCATGCGCCAATCTTTGTCCCAGTTTGGATTTTTGTGCGTCCAACGATCTGGTAGAGGTTCGTAGAACTGAGGCACAGGCGAGAACCGTCGAGTGCGTCTTGTTTCAACGCCTCGGTTGCGAGCCATGGTCGGGGTGCTGGGCTCCTCAAACGTGTTTCTAGTCACTCCTTGCATTTTGTCTTTGAGCTTTTCGGTCAGAGGATGAGTTTCATGGCCTGAAAAGTTAAGCTTCACAGCTGCCTGATTTTGAGGCGTCGTTTGGTGTTGTTGGGCCACGTTGTTGGGGGAGTGTTGCGTTGAAGTAATGGCAAACGGTCGGGCATGCTGTATAGCCGAATGTAATATCTTTTCGAGCTCGTCACTAAACCGCGTCAGCCTATAAATCAGGGTGTGTAGAGAGAAGTCGCTAAGCGATCAACCTACGGTTCCTTTTCCATAGTCTTCTGGTTGCCACAAACCCAGTGAAAAAAACAAACCGCATCTTCATTAGTCTTAAATTCTATAACAAGTCCTGCAGGTGCCCCAAGCGAAACTGATCGTTTGATGTAGATAATGGGACTCCGAGTCGCCGCGTGGAACACTGACTGAACCTTAGTTTTTTGAAGTTTGAGCCATGGTATATCTTGAATAGTCCCGTTCACTTGGCACTCCGCCACCTCAATGTCTTTCCCAAAACACAGCTTGATTTCGTGATTCGGTGACTCTCCCCAAGGATACATCTCCTTGCCCGAGGCCGCCTTGGTGATGGTGGCCTCATGGCATCCTGGCATATTGGATGATTTGACAATAGTAGAGTGACCTTGACTCGTGGGCCGCACAGGCCGAAACTCGGTAGGATTCATGTCTCCTCGCTGTCTTGGCCTCGGCGGGGATATTTTGGAAAAGTTGGTGGTTCTCTTTTGCAGTTCAGAGTGGGGGTTCGCTAGTTCGTCCTCAGAATCATCATCTCCCCCCACCGAGCGTCTCACTCGCTTGGTACTCGGCGGGCCGGGTTTCGCTGAGCTTGGTTGTGACATGAGATCCGAAACGACATTGGCGGGCGGTGGGTCTTCTTGGCTTAATATATCCGGGCTAGTAGCAGGGAAGGGGGCAGCGCCAGGGGCGAGCAAGTTGTGGGAAGGCCGAGATCCTCCATTTTCGTTTTGAGAATTATGGCTGGAACCTGGGGTTTGGGACCTCCGTCTTCGGCGACGATTAGGACCACGGACTTTGGGTGGCTGAGCATTTCGGTATTCTGATACGCCAGCCGTAATGGACGGCTTGCCCGCACTTGTAACGCTGAGAACTTCCAGGGTGTCGGCCTGAGATTCGTCCTGAGTTAAGTCGTGCACTTCATGGACAGGACCTCTTCTTGGGTGGGATTTGCGCTCTGAAAGAAGCTTGAAATCGGATTCTTCATCATCCTCAATAGTATCGGCAAGAGGTTTATGCTTCTTGACCGCCGAAAAGAATCTTGATGTTGTGGCGACTTCTTCTCGCTTTTGGCGCTTAGTAGAACGTTCTTCGGTCGGGTTAAAGGGATTATGCAGGTGCTCATGTGTATTAAGGCCATTGTGCATAGTGTTTTGAGGACGGAAGGCGCCGCTGATGTTCGGTTTCGGCTGCTAGTGTGAGCGGTGAAAGTTTTGGTCATGAGGGATCCAGGGCACTAACCGGCCGCCCAGAAGCCATCATGTCCTCCGGAGCGCTCCAAGGAGAGTCAGCAGAGAGGATGATGTCGGGGTGCAATCACCGAGCCTACCCATAATCCGGGAAAGAGTTGGCGTTGGAGTAGTAGCGCGTGAGTGGGCTGCAAGATTGGGTCAGGATCGGGATCTTGAGCGAGTCGCAGAATCATGCGGTCGCAAGGGAACTCGCACGTACTCCCATGAAGCCCTGGTCCTCCTCTCGTCCGTCGAACTCGAGCGTTGAGCGTGCGACTCCAGCTTTGTGCGCGAGAAACACGTCGGTTGGGGGTGGCGGGAGCGTTCGAGAGCGTCGGGTCGTCGTGGCTAGCCGTCGCAGTGGCGTGGGAGATGAAGGAAACCGGGCAAGACGAGAATGGTAAATTCGACAGACTGAGAGAGGGCCGTCGAGGACATGCCAGATCCAGCCCACAGGGGATCGTGGTTGACTATCAGGCTGCGATCGCAGCGTTGGTCTGTTGGTAGGTTGCTTTTGAGAAGTTCTAACGGAAAGATTTAGTGGGGTTGGTCTGCTTCTAAGTTTTAGTGGAGAGTGACAGATGCTCGAGTGCGAATCCATTATGGAGCATTACTGTCAGCCTCGCAGGGCCCGAGCTCGATTCTGCGTTGCCATTTGTGCAATGGTCTGGGTTGCTGAGTGCTTCCCTTTCTATTGTCCCCCCTGCAGTAACTTGTCGGATGAAAAGATTGTCTCTGACCTGTCATATTACATGCCGAACCGGAAACTATGTCTGTTTTCTCGGGCCGCGTTAAGCCTCTGCGCCGTTGAGCATATAGACCAAAGTTGAGTTGGTAACTTTCCAGCATATCATGGTACCAGCAGAACACGAATTATAGGGCAATTAATAGGATACAAAGTTTATGTATCAATGATCAAACAACAATGAAGGTAATAATTATCATCACCATTCAATAACGAGACCTGGCCTTACACGAACATCTCGGTATATTGTTCATCTTACAGATTGAAGGTGGAAATTAAATCAATGCCTATGGTGGTATCTTTCCAGTGCTTCAGAGCCTACATCAAGGTCTTCAAGTAGCAGTACCCCCCCGAAAAAGCACCCTGGATCGGTGGGTCGGAACTAACATTACTTATCCCGCATACCGCAGCACATCACACCCTGTCGCTGTACATGTACCTCGACATGTACCTGAGCACGGTACCCCGTAGTGACCCAATCACAAGCCTGGACGTCACTGAACACGGCGCCAAACGGGGGACGTGTCCAGATTATCGCACTGGAGCTCTTCAACGTCGACTCGGCCTTGCTGCTTCTTCAACCCGCCCAATGCCACGGTAGCCAGCCAGAGTCGCCCAACATGTATAATTCCCTTACGCGCATCCAGAATACCTTTGGGTTTTTCACCACCGTCGCCTTTGTCGTCGCCGCTCTCATCGCCGCCTCCGACCTGATCACCCCGCGCACGCCTTCGACTGGCAAGATCACTCCTACCAACATCCAGGTCGTCAAGGGCCGCCCGCATTACTACTCGAGCAAGAAGCAAGAATACGCCATTGTCAAGTTCTCCCTTGATGCAGACCTCAGCAGCCTCTTCACATGGAACACCAAGCAGCTTTTCGTATATGTCACGGCTGAGTGGGATGGCCCTGGCAATGCCACCAACGAGGCCGTCATCTGGGATTCTATCATCACCAACCCCAGCGCTGATCACTTGCAAAATATTGGCCCCGTTGCCATGAAGAAGCTCAAGCGAAGTGCCGAGGGCAAGAGCATTGACCCTAGCCGGTAAGTTCCTACCTGAAAGCTATCAGTAGATCTCTCTGACCATGTTTATTGTCAGTGGCCTGCTCAAGCTCCGAAACCAGAAGCCCAAGTACCAGATCACCCACCCCAGCGGCAAGATCGCTGAACAAGAGGATGTTGTTCTCAAGCTTCACTATAACGTTCAGCCCTGGGTTGGTCTCTTGACCTGGAACCAGGATCAGGACATTGGCCCTTGGAAGCAACTGGCCGGCGGCATCAGCGACAAGTTCGCCCTTCCCGCCATCAAGAACAAGAACAAGAACAAGGATTCTCAGGCGAAGAAGAAGACCCCTTAGGCTGGACCGGCATTATGGCCTGACCCTAGAGAATCAAGATGGGATAGTTTATAAATAGCATGCATTGGCGTTTAATGGACTGGCTACGGGCATCTTGGGTTTTATTCAGGCCGACAAATGCTTGGCTCATCAGATATCGTGTTCGTGACTTCGTGATACAGTCTCCTAAGTCTATACTACAAATGGCCACTACTACAGCTCTAACTGGGCCAGAAGCATTCGCAGCTTCGCGTAACCGTTGCTTTTGATTTTACGTATACCAATAGCTGGGCCATGTGGCCAAGCAAGCACCCGAAGACATCTAGTCCTGCGTTGCGTTGCCAGCTCCATTACCTCCCCTTCCGCGGTGGTTTCCTCCTCGACCTCTTCCACCACGACCCCTGCCACGACCCCTACCGCGTGGCTGATCAAGGCTGGCGGGCGGAGGTACAGCGCCATACTTCTGCTCTCGTGACTGGTTTTCCGAAGCATCAGGAGCAGGCGATCCATGGTGGCTGCCACGGCCACGGCCACGACCACCTCGGCCTCCCCGACCATTTCCGTTGTTGGCACCCTGGCCTTCAGGAGCATTGCGATACACGAGCGTGCTGTGGACGAGGTTGGGGGCCCCATTTGCATTGCCTCGTCCACGAGGCGAGTGAGTGCCATTCAGAGCACCGCGCCAACCACCACGGAGTGGGGCAGGAGCAGGAGCATCCTTATACTGGGTTGTGGTGGGATTATAAGGGCCCGTGGCTGCCTGGACCTTGCGCCGCTGCTGAGATTTGGTGGTTGTTGAGATCACCTGTTTTAGGGTGGTGTTGAGAACGGACGACGAGGCGACTGTTTGGCCGCGGAACATAGGAGCTCTATCGCCGAGGGTCGTTCCACTCATGAAGGAAGTGTCCCAAACAACATCGAGCAGGAGGGCGGTGGCGGTGCGACTAATCCCGACAACAGTTCCGCGGGTCGCAATGGGCACCTTTCCAGCGGCTGAGACATATGTGACCCTATCCCCCAGAGTGAAATTCTGGTTTCCGAGCACCATTTCCGCATCCGAGGGCTTGAGAAGGGCTGTACGAGGCACACCTCGGAGTTTCTTGATCTCAATGTCTTGCGATGCCTGATGTAACTGCTCCCCGACACTAGCAAGAGCCATAACAACCTCGGAATCGAGCTGCTCGGCCTCGAGCGGCACCCGTTCGAATTTGCTAGTTTCTTGCTTCTTCAGCCAAGCCACGATTTCCTTGACTCTTTTTGCAGCTTCGGCTGGATCTTTCCAAAGATCAGTTTCAAACACCTCACTCTTCTGTGGTTCTCGCTGAATTGCGGCAAAGAAATCGGGAAAGGCAACCATGTAATCCGCAATGAGTTTGATAGCCGCTTGGCTGAATTCCCATCCGGTCTGTGATTTCTTTGAGTAGCCCAGAACCTTGAGTTTCCGTCCTTCAAACTTGAGGTTCAGGCCCAGATTCAGCTTCAGGCCAGCAGAATTGATGATTTGGTAGGATGAGGTGATCTTGCTTAGGACAAGAGGGTGAATGCCCAATTGCTTGGCCACGGCAAAAGACGGCGTGTAGGAGTTGTTGCGCTCCGACTGGTAAATAATCTGCTTGGCAAACTCTACTTCCTTGTTCTTGAGCATAGATACCACAATCTCGGCCTTGTTGTTAACGTGGCCGGTGACCTCTAGGGGTCGACCATAAGCATATTCTCCAAGGAAAAATGCACGGGTGCCCTGGGGAAACTCCTCTTCAATCGGGAGAGCTGGCTTCTCGATGAACCGCTCATCTTCATTAACGACCTCGTCAACAATGGTCTGGGCAGCGTACGTGCTCCTGATACTAGGATTTGGGGCATACTCCTTGATAAGAGCGCCTTCATCTGTTCTCATCAATCCTTTGAGCATATGCACAACGACAAGGCATTCAACCTGACCTATGGTGACGCCCAGTCGTTTAGCGTGCCAATTCTCCAGATATTCAGCTTCTCTGGCCCAATCACTAGCCTCCCTATTGTTGTGGTCCTTAGTGATGATGTCCTTGCCGTCATCCACCAACTCGTATGAGAATAGCTCATCCTGGACCTTAATAACCTTGGCCTCCTGCAGGAAGGGGTATCCGACGAAACATCGCTGTCCCAACTTGGCTTTCCAAGTCTCTGTTTTGGCTCGACGCTCAGTATCGGTCAATGTGACTACAATGCTGGGGTTTCGACTGTCAGACTGGAAAACGTTGATTCCGTATCCCTCCACGAGTTGCGCAGTATAGGGAAGCGTGTGCAGCGTCGGGAAGCCAGCTAGGGCGTCCACACTTAGCAAGGCACCATTCGTCAATCCGGTAAGATACTGGAGGCCTTCCATATCAGGGAGGTCAAATATGTTTTCAATGCAATGGCAGTTCTGAACCTCTGGGAAGACGCCAGGGAGGGGTGACGGATATGTGAAGTTCACGTCAGGTGCGTAGGTAAATTTGAGCGGGACGCCAAACCCGTTACGGGACTTCTCGGCATCCGTCAACAAATCGTCTTTGGTAGCCATGGCTGACAATAGTCGCTTCTCATCAATAAATGGAATTTTGACGACAGCCTCCCAGTCCATCTTTTTGCCGTTCATGTCCAACTCAAAATCTCTGGGATAGAAGTCGATAATTGGTGACTGTGGATTGGTCATCAAGTCATGATAGGCAACTGGAACGATCTTTTTACTTCGATCCGGCAAGACACCCATGAGCTGTTGGTAAGGCAAGAAGGGCTGACCCTTTTCGAAGTTGAGGTCAGCACCAACACCCTTGGCAACATCTGTATTTGATCAGCCCTACGCTTCTCGCAAATTTCGACCATGGTTAACTTACCAGAAATGAGGGGCGCATAATGGTATTGGTAAAACCAGGGCCAAGATGCAATTCCACGATAGTAGTAGAAGAGGACCCACTGCAAACCTTGGACGTAGTTTTCACACAGTCCTTTAAGCTCCTTGTCGTACTTCTCCGGGACCCATTCCTCAAACTTTTGAAGATAATACTTTGTCTTCCAGCCTTGATATTTTTGCTGATACAACTCCTCATAATGCTTCGAAGCATCTTCAGGAGCCATATCAACGACCGTGGCTTTATCGTACGTCTTCATGACACGGTAAGCGGCCAGGTTGCCCTCGTCATCCTCGTCATCATCGTCTTCGCTAAGCTTGGGAGGGAATTCCACGATGAGGTGGCGGTGGCCTTCTTCATCTTCCTTAGTGGACCAACGCAAATGCATAGACTCGGCCAGGTCCTGAACGAACTTGCGATCAGCGGCCTTCAGGTCTGCCCCGAGATCCAGTGGTTCGTCTGAGCGTTTTGATATGTACGGTCGGATCTTTTGCTTCCAGAGATCTCGTTGCGTTGACGTGATGATCAGCTGGCCCGACTTGGGTGTCTTAGGGGCTGTGCCGTTTCTCTCCTCAAGGTGCTTTTCCATCTGCTTTGAAGTGAACCATTTCTCATCCCCCACATCGTCTTCGAAGCCCATTATTTCGAGTTGCGACAGCTCTCCCAGTAGTTTTTGAAGCCGAGGAATGTTGATAACACCATCCTCATTGATGTAGCCATCGCATTTGGGGAGAATAGTCTTGTATATCCTAAACATGTTGGCTAAAGCTCCCTCATTAATGTGTAGCCCAGGAAGGTTGGGCAAGAAATCGTTTCCGACGAAGAATGCCATGAGGATAAAGTCGTCGATGACGCGCTCAAGATCAAATGGGAAGCTCAGAGTTCCTTCCTTCTTGAGCTCCTGAAACTCCATTTCGAGATACTCTCTGACGATACAGAGGTGGAGCAGGTAAAAGTTTTGGTGTTCCAGTTCCTTGGATTTGGTGTGGTGACTCTTCGAGTTAGAACGGCCGAATGTCACCTCCTCACGGAGCAGGCAAAAGTGAGGATCGTGACTAAGGAGACCCAACATGATCAAATCGGCATCGAGGCCGTAGAGGCAGTGTCTAACATTAGGATTGTATCCAGGCTGTGCTTTAGCATTTCGAATGTACTCCATGATCTTGTGCTCTCCTTCACCAGGAACTTCATGTCCAGAAAGCACAACTTCACAGCCCTGCCAGTCAGTGTCTTCGGATACCTTCTTGTTTACAAAGTATCTCAACTGCTGGGAAAGCTTTGCCATGAACTCGGTTCCTGTTGACAATTAGCTATCAAGAACATCTATACCAACACATCGATGCTCACCGGGAGTGATGCAGTTGCTGTCGAATGGCTCCTCCTTAGGGAGCTCTATGCCTTCCTTGACGGCCTTTTCACGGGCCTTCTCGGCATCGAGAGCAGTTCGGAAACGTCGAGCACGCTGCTGGTTCATCTTGGCACGAGGCGCGACACCATCGATGGCCATGAAGAATAGCTGTTTTGGTTTGATTTTACCGAATAGATGCTCAATGTAGTTGAATATACGGATGAACATTTCCTCTTCGCTAAGGCGAAAAGACACATCTTCACCAGCATCCTTATGGGTGCAGTTATGGATAATACCATTCATATCCAGCTAGGCGCTTGTCAGCAGAAGGCGAATCGAGGAAAATCGGGCGCTCGAACGTAAAGGCAGTCGAACTCGGGTATTCGGTTCTCTGCAATGAGTTGGGAAATTGGGGGATAACGCTCGGAAATCCATCTGAAGAACTTGGGAACACTGCGATGGGAAGCAAGAGTCAGCGACAGGAAATAGTTGAGGCTATGCGGGGAGGTTCTGTACCCCATGTTGGCGGGTGGCGGGCGATTTTCAGCCCACGAAACAAGTCAAGAAAGGTCGCAAAGCGCGGTGGAAGGGAAATAGCCCGAATTAAAAGGCCTGAACGTGAAAAATGATCGTGACAAGTGTTAGGCTTAACCAGCAAACAGATGAGCTGATCAAGGTTGCTACACAAGAAACGAAAGCAAGCTCAGCTTGTAGCAAGGATGAAACAATACGTCCCACAAAGATCCAGGGAGAGATGAACAGGGTCGCAAGTCCAAGGAGTCGGCGGGAGAGAGAGAAGGGGGGTCTGTTTGACGGGGTAGAAGAGGGT
>NAGG01000577.1:0-50290 GCA_003031705.1 Calonectria naviculata
GGACGGCCGCGAGGGAATCTGAAGCTCGCGGCCCTGTGACGGCGTGGTGGATGTCCTCCGGGTTAATCGGGGTGGAGTCAGGGTGTGGTCTTTGTCGCCGTCCGCCACGGCCGACTCGGGCTTGCTCCGCTTGCGCGGCTGGGCGTCGTCCATCTCAACGTCGCCGCTGCTGCCGCCGCCGCTGGCATCACCGCTCTCGTCGCTGTCGTCGTCGAGCTTGCGCTTCTGGGACGTCGGCCTCTGGGTCTCGGAGCCGCCATTGGCCTGGGCGGCGGCAGCAGCGGCGACGTTGAGATGGACGACGCCCAGCCGCGCAAGCGGAGCAAGCCCGAGTCGGCCGTGGCGGACGGCGACAAAGACCACACCCTGACTCCACCCCGATTAACCCGGAGGACATCCACCACGCCGTCACAGGGCGTCGAGCTTCAGATTCCCTCGCGGCCGGCCACGCCCGCCCACCGCGACGGCTCCTCGGCGTCCACGCCCGGCGGAACCAGCAACCCCATCACCTCACAGTTTGCCACGGCCTCCAACACGGCCTCTCTGCCCTCGCGGAGACCTAGCAGTCTGGCTACCGACGACAGGTCAGGCTCGGCCGCCGCTGCCCAGCAGGTTGACGAGGCCGAGTGGGCCGCCTTTGAGGCCGACATTGCCGCTACAGCGGTGACCTACGACGAGGACGCCGTCATCTCTGCCCCGGCCATGACTACGGAGGAGGTGGCAGCCGCTGCCGAAGCTCAGGAGTTGGAAGCTGAGAAGAGGAGGGCTCAGGCTGATGTGGATCTGGAGGATGAGAAGGAAGAGGCTACGCGGGCGTTGGAGGAAGAATTCGAAGAGATGGAGGAGCTTGAGGCTCGAGTGCGACGTCTCAAGGAGAAGCGGGAGGCCCTGAGGAAACGAGGCGAGAGTTTCGGTCAGGATACGGGACCCGTTAAACCGACGGGCGAGGGCAAAGAGAATTTGACTGCCCCTATACAAGAGGAAGACGAGGACGAGGATGAGGACGAAGACGAAGAAGATGATGACTGGGACGGGTTCAGGTTTCACACCAGCTAGGTGACATATATCAAGGGGAAAATAATAATGAATGGCGCTTGAATAAGTAGCCAGAGACTCGAGAAGGGAAGACCGCCATGACTGCGGCCCCTTCTCATGCTGTACAAACAACACATCTACATAATGTATTATACAAATCAATGGCCTTGACTGTTTAGCCCTGTCCCATTTGTTTGGGTTTGGCTTTTTCAGAAGCCCTCTGTTGTTTCTGCTCGTATCGAAGCACCTCCTCTCCTTGTCTGCTGGCCGTCAAGGCTCAGCAGAAGGGGGAAAATCAAACTGCCGTCTCAAAATATTCGCGCCGAACTGGTAAGAAAAGAACAAAACATACCGGACAATGCAGGCACAAAATCAAAACTCCCTGTATCAAAGTCATCCCTTCAAACATGCCATCGAGGCCATCGCATCACCATCATTACCATGACGAAGCATTAGACTTACCGGGCTTATCACAACCCCATGTTTTCTCCTCGGCTGACACGCTCCCAAAATCTGCGGAGCCTCCAGACTCTGCCAATGCCTCGACTCTCCTCCCAGCGTCGCACGTCCTCCTCGCGCTCCATTACTTCGCCCCGCCACTTGGATGCAACCCACTGGCGTAACCCGTCCTTCACTCTCTCTTTCTCAATCGCTCTCTTCTTCGCCACCAGCCCCGGAGCGACATGAACCCCACTCAAGCCAGGCACGCATTCCTTGGGAAGTACAGAACGTTCGACTAAAGACGCCGCTGTGGGCCGTGCCGCCAGACGGCGAGAAAGTCTGATGCATACTAGAGAGCGGGCCAATCGTCGTGACACAACTGACGTATGTGTCAAGAAAATAGACCGAGAGACAAGATCATCCAGAGGTGGACGTGACCAGAGAAGGGGCGGGAGGATCGTGCGAGTGCGCCGCAGACGGTAGTGATGCAATATGGGAGTTTGTGAAAGACTACGGAACAAGTGGCTTGTCTATCATGGCTGTTAGTGACCGGACTACAGCTGCCTATGGACTTGGAAAATCCTGCCGATACAGCAAGGCGAGGGGGGGATAGCTGGGAACCCGGAAATTTCAACTGGGAAACGACGGAGCCAGCCAGCCAACTGCAAGTCAGCCAGAGCGAGGATGTACATACCCGGGAGGCTGAGAGGAGATCGCTCACGTCCAAAAAAGTCAAGATGTGGAAGAGAAGCTCATTCGGCAAGTCATCGAGATGGACCACTCCGCCTGGGGCGAGAACGAGCGGGTGCCCAATACCGTGCTTCGGACCGGCAGCTGAGAAGGGGGTTGGGGAGGCAGCCTCTCGTGACGACAAGATGGGGGCCATCTCGACGGCTGCGGGTTGGGCATCAGTGGCCGCGCCAGTCGCAGGGCTGAGAGCAATCACAGTATGGGCGGGACCAGGACTACCGGGGCTGTCTGAGCGAGGTGATGACAGTGACAGATGGTGCGTCTGCGAGATGAGCTGGTTAGCCCCGGTGGCGGCAGGCTCCATGACAGATCCAGTGTCTAGGCCTAGGTGCTGCAGGAGACGGATGGGGGTACCCAGGACAGCGAGGGTGAGGGTGGTAAGACAGGCAAGACAGGTCTGATCCAAAAGGGAACCAGATGGTGGAGGCCAGGGTTCCCACTCCCGGAGGCGGCAGGAGCGGCGGGTGGCGGCAGACGTCTCGGAACCCGTTGTAGGTCCGGACCGGCAGGAAAGCCGAAACAGCGGCGGCGACTGTTGGTCGGGGGTGTCGGGAGGCCGCAGGATCGGGTCTGTCAGTGGGAACAGGCTGAGGGCTGAGGAGTAGCCTGCTGTGGCCGTGGGCCTGAAGATCCCAAGAGGCTTCAGGGGCGAGTCGGGGTGGAGTCCCGAGGATGGCGGAGCCAGATGATGATGATGATGATGGTGATGGTGACGATGATGATAGCAACAGAGTCTGCAACACCTCTCTTTTCTCAGTAACCAACCCCACTCAGCCCTAACACGAACCAACAACAGCCTAACAGGTCAAACGCTAGCGCTGCCGAGCTTCAGCTGGGCAGGGCGGTCTCTAAATGCCATGTTCCAGGGGTTTGCCGCATCGGAGTGGCTTGATAGTGGCATGGGTTTGACTCCGCTTGATCAGTTGAACTACAGATACACATAGCCCCTTCCTTCCATTAGCCCACAACATTGGATGACTGACAGGGGGAAACACGTGCAGCATCGTCTGCTAGGCTGAAGATGGCGACATTGGGGTCAATCTCGAGAAGAACTACTGTTAGCTTCATCAGAACGAAATTAAAGGGCGTATAAGTCGTAAACTACTGGTGATGCCATAATGCAAGTACTCAAGTTCCGTAAGATGCGTGTTTGGGTACTAGGCAGACTTGCAGTCAGATGATGAAATAGTCACTAACGCTGCATGATTGATGGTAACGTGATTCTCTTTTTGAAGTTGCCATTGGCTGATGAACAGCCAATTAAGCGTCTGTCATTGGACAAAAGCACCCCAAGTGCGGGACTGGTCCCGTATCGTCTGTACCGTAGACATGGCGTCTCCAAGTTACTGAATTGAACTTTTGAATAATCTCCGAAGCTTCAAAAACGTTCTTGGCGGCGAAGTGGCGATCCCTGCAAAAGACTTCCGTGTTCATATGGAGCGTATGCTTCAGTCGGGCTATGGGTCTTTGGTGGGGGCGGTGTAGACGGTTCGATTCCGCTGATGGGGCGCTGCCGATAAACGAGGAGTGCGAATAGTTGATGCATGGACGAGTCAGATTCGAGGCTTCAACTGATGCGCCCTGGTCGACAAGGCAGAAAAGAGAATTAATAGAAACTCACCGGTTCACCGTTGACAATACCCCTTTCGTCACCGTTGATGGGGCCAGCAGTTCAAGCACAAGGAAAGGGAAAACTATTGACTAGCAAGAGCGGTTTAATTGGGTTGAATCAGCACCTCCATGTTTAAGTGATATTGAGGCAAGAAAAAATGTAGAAACTTTCGTTTAAATGAAATATTTAGAGAGCCCATAAAATGAATTTAATTGAATCATTTTCTAACTTTCAATATTTTTGCCATCTTAGACATAAATTGAGTCTCGTTTTTTAGTCCTGCTCTAATAAACGATGCAATCGGATTACTTCCCAATGTATTCTTGCGGATACATATACTCGGGTTTGTCAACTAGGTCATCATCTACACGAAGAATGCAAAAGCAAAATTAAGCCATTTAGGAATAGGCGTAAAGATTCTGAGCCTTTATTGAATCAGATCTCTCAAGACTGGGTATTCCTTTGCAAAATACATCAGCAAGGCCATAAATAACAATGTCTGCTTCTTGGTAATTATTATAGAAAGACTGAAAGCCGTCGGGATTGTTAGTCCTTCTAAAGTGACGAGGGGCATTTATAGTTTTCAATCATAGTTGAGTTAAGCTGACTTTGGCCACTTGAGTCATGTGAAGGTGACCAGGGATATGTTATCTGGTATCATTACGAATTTCTGGGCCACTTAAGGCAACGGGGCTTAGTGAGATAATGACTTCAGTAGCTCGGATGTGCCCGAGATAGTGTGGCCAAATAATTACCGTGATTGGTAGGAGACATATGCATGCCTCCTTTGGGCCCCCAATCTAGTGTGCAACGCCAAGTAGCTCATGGCCACAATGCCAGCAATTATGCGGCGAAATGGTCTCTTGCTGACGGATTGTCACGTGTGAGTGTTCCCAAAACAAGGCAGAAAGGTCCAGATTTCTGAAACGGTTCTGATGGTGCGCTTGGACGAGTCAAGCGCCTGCAGCAAGTGGGTCACTATACAGCAGGACCGCACGAGCCCATTTCAACCAGTTAAAGGAGGACAACCTCCTTGTCAAATTTTGACAATAATCCCGATTCCACAGTTTCAGGTTTCTGGTCCTCCTTATTAGTTGACATATTCTTTTGCCAATGTCTGGGCATCCAGGTTACTTGAAGTAATAGTAAGATTTGGTGGAGCAATGTCAAAAACACCTGACGTATTAGAGGGACAACCCCGGTTCCATGTCGCTGATAAAGAGATAAAAAAAAACGACCTTCTTTTCAAACGATATTTTGGTTTCCCCAACGGAATATAAGCGTAGATTGCGAAGCTCCAAGTACTTGGTCAAGTTCGAGATGCGACGGAGCTGGCGATGGATCCGTTGTATGTAGCTCTATCCATTGGTGGAGGGCTTCAGGCAAGTTGATTTGGGACAAGTCAAGCAGAACACGAGTAGTGTTCTTACACACTTTGTGAGTATTGGATCGAGAACTCAATCGACGTTTCATCACTTCAACGAAAAGTTTTCCTGTGTTGAAGTAGGCTAAAGCTGCTCATGCCTGGATTTGGGATGCTCTCAAGGGCAGTTTTGTAGTTGCACAATGCACCAGTGTCCTGTGCGCTTTTATGAGTAAGGATAATTTTGATTGTTTCCGATGGGCAAACTGTCCACTGACTTCATCTCGGAAATGAATAGTCATAGGCAATTCATAGCCAGGGAAGGTCGGATGGGGATGGGTATGGCGTTCGAACTGGTCTGCCCATTGTATGCATGAAGGCAGCAATTGTCTTTCCTGAGGTATTTTTGGATATAATTGGCGTGTATTTTTCATGGTTGCTTCTGCAAGCTGAAGCATCAAGGTTTCTTCTCTCCTTCGGGGCGAATGTCGTCTTGGTTTCGCTCGTATTGAGAGCGACCCCGCCTATGGCAGCCGCAAAAAAGCGTCGGGCGAACCAAAAATTTACATAGCCGCGTTGCGATGCAAGCTGAAAAAGGGGGAGAAAATGATGTCTCAAATTTGCCGAAATTGAGGCCATGGAACAAAGTGGGGGAAGGCTGAATGAAGGCTATTTAGCCCCCGCTCATGAGCGTCCAGCTTTAAATACAGGAGGCACTGTTTACTTGTTCTGCTGTCAAACAGTAGGCTGAGTTCGCAGAGGATTCAGCTGCGTGTTTCGCGACCTTGGAATTCGGCCACAACGCTGATTGATGGAGTTAGGGGCTTGGCAGCGGCTGTGTGGGGTATTTTAAGCATCTGACTTATGAGCGGGAGCCCAATTAGAATGAGCCCCGAGCGCTCGCACAGCAATTTTGCCCCAAATGAGCCTTGGGGGATTTCCCTTAGCTCGTTTTCCATTTGATGGTGCCGATCGCCCTGAATATTAGGGCAGCTTGTGGCCAAGTGGGCATGGAGCTGTGCCTCTCACCACCGCTAGCCAGGATGCTAACACGTGGTGTCAGAACTTCAGTGCATGCCATGGACCATGCCATGGGGACTTTTAAACGTATTACATCGCTATTTATGTGACATCATGGCGAAGGCGCCACACAGCGCCCCACGGCTGCGGGTAAGGTGCTCAAGTTGGTTTAGCGCATCCCCACTGCACTTTGAACTTCAGTCCTAGACGTTCAAAGGACACAGGTAGGAAAGGACTGTTGAAGGGCAACAAGATTAGCGACTGCATTGTGATGGTCATTGTGTAAATCAAATTGTTAGATGCTGGTAGTTTGTAGCCTATTTTAACTCTAGATAGGAAATACATCCCAATCAAAGATGGCTATTTACCAAAATTCCAAATCTAATATGTGTCACCTGTCCATTTCTTGCGCCACCCAGGGAAGAATGGTGATTCAGATAACGTCTTGGGGGCCCAGTCGTCTTCAATTAGGCCATGTTCTATCTGAAAGCGCTCATACTCCTCCATTGTGGGCTTTAGAATATGCTCCACATGTCTGGTGGCTTTATGCTCCAAGAGACTTGGCTTGCCCTCACTGAGAATCTGACGAACAAGAGACGGGACGTATGGCTCGTCCCTAAATTCGGTTATGGGCGTAAAAAGAACTTTGAAGTTGAACACGACGGCGCCCGAAAGCGGTAGCCTACGCAGAGTTTGCCAATCCACCCTGAGATGAATATCCTCTGGCCGCAATGACGGATCTTGTGTACTTCGCGAGCTGAACTGAGCATCATCAGATGGTAGATGAAGTGGCTGGCCAACTGAAAAACCCCAAGAGCCTCTCTGAATCGGTTTATACGTTGGCATTTTTGAGAAGAATCTGAGTAAATAAATATGCTCGTCTGATATGTAGCTTGTGCGAGTTAACTTACCGATCCATGCTGAATTCCATTTTTTCTTTGTAATCTGGAATTGGTTCGTGTATCTTTTGCAGGTTTGATCCTACTTTTTCACCAAGTGTCCACCCAATCGAGGAGCATATGATTCCCGCTCGCAGGACATAGTGTCCCGTCTCATCATTGCGGAGCATTATAGCAAACTCTTCTGGTACGTTATCCAGCAACACCCTAAGAGGTGGTGTAGTGCTAAGATCTGTCTTGGTTTGGAGGATATGATTAAGTAAATACCTGCCATCATGTTCAAACTGGCTTGGGTATCGAGTGCATATAAACTGAATGACCATTTCCATAAGCTCTTTGCAAGCAAGCTCAGAGCCTGGAAGAGCGTCAATGACATTTGCCCCATGCTTCTTGTAGAGTTCCCGTCGTTGGATAATCCGCTTGCTATATGTGCTTTCGAGCTCAATCCAAAAGTTTGGGTCCATCTTGCTCATGGCTGGAGGCGAAGGTCTGTTAGTCACCCACCCTACACATTGCTAATAATCTAACTCACACATTGTCTGATGGTAAGCCCATCTGAACGGCCGGTAAGGGCGCGGCATTGATTTATCAAGGTTAAACTCCGTCAGGGGGGACGGTAGAGGGACACCCGAGAGCTTTGCATAGTCGGGAAATTGCCCGAGAGCGCGAACTTCTCCGACCATAAACCCACTGAAAATATATGCCGACTCGTTAGATAGATTGTAGTCGGAATCCAATTTAACCAGTTCCACCGAGCTGCTTAACAGGTCAACTGCAACTTGAGAAAATGAGGAGCTGAGCTCGCATAATGCGTCCCGTTGAGTCGGAGGGAAGATTATACTGTAATCCGGCGAATTGCTAGCTCCCTTGTCTCGATTTTCGTCAAGTCTTTGTTTTGATTTAGGATCTTGCGCTTGAATTTGGATGTTCCGAGAGAAATTCGGGGAGATCCAAACCCAGCAAGCGAGTGCGCAGGCACAGAGCAGGGCGCCAAAAATCGTGGGAGTTGCCCAGCTATTGGTAATAAAATTGATTGGAATTGACATAGCTCAGATATGGATCGATTATTATGACTTTTAAAATAAAATGAGTGCACCGAATTTATGATGGCCAAATGAAAATTTTCAAATCGACAAAGCTGATTAGAGGGCTCTTTATAGTTGATGGTCTGCCTCAAAGACTGACAGATGGCATGCCATTTTAAAGCGACAATATCCAGCGACAAATAAGAGCATAGAAGATGGACGCTGCGTATCTCATTTACTCTTTCCGGCAAAGATAAGAGAGCTGCCTGTGCCATATCAAACGGTGTTTATCTTGGATAATAGTTGTTGAAACCTGAGTGGTCCGCAATTTGCAAGAGCCAAATCCACGACCATTAAATGCATGGACATTCGTAATTCACAATGTAAACTACGCCACGTGAGGCCTGCTCTCATTTGAGCGTCTCCATTTGGATAACCAACCATGCCCCATGCAGATATGTGGCGTGCGGGGGATTGTCGATATCGGCACAACCAACGGTTTCCTAACCAAATCAGGGAAGCTTCAGCGGACTTGAAGTCTTAAATGCCTGCATTAACCAACAGCATCTGTTACAACTCTCGGAATAATTGGGTCCATGCCCCGAACTTCGGGCCACCAGTCCCAAGCATGACACGGTTCAGTTGATGTTCTCATTTCTCCTAACTAATTTCAACTAGAATGTAACCACCGTGTACTAGGATATTGCATATGTCATCCAATAAGCAGTGCAACGTTCAACTTACGCTAGTATCGGTTGCCGTCTGTATCGAGGAAAATGCCAAGCGTCATTGGGACCTTTGAGCTGGGCCATCATGCGTGCACTCGTCATCTATCTAATACGCAGTGTCAAGGGAAGCGCTTCGTGAAACATTTATTTCTGGTATATAATAACTCTCACAACCACCAAAAAGGTTTTTTTTTTACCCATGCATATGATCTTATCAATTCAGAAATCGCGCACAAGAAATTTAATCGGGAGATGGATCAATTGTCCTGTCCTTATATCTTCGTACTATCCTCCCACTTGACCAATTATGTTCGGAGATCCTATATAGTATCATCGAATATCACAAAGCTTGCCCTCATTATTGGTGAGTTTGGAGGCAAATGCTAGGAGACAGGAGGAGCTGCAACAGTGGCAAACTTGAGCCCACCCAGCTGATCGACAGCCCATTTTTCCAGTGCATCAAACCAGCTTCATTTATCTGCTTAAAATTATTTCGCTCGTTTGGGATACTGACCCTTCTATCCATATCCAATCGCCTTGAATAAATATGATGCCTTGTTTTCTCAGCCGCTAGCTGAAGGGCATCCCACGCAGCATCCTACCGAATCGGGTAATTTTGGATGGCCAGCGGAGCAATCAAATCCTGGCGCAGAGTCAACCAGCCCCACAGTCAGCACGGTTAAGTCGGGGCAAGAACTGGAAATGTCTGCAAAACATGGGAATAGGGCTCGGTCTTTCTAACCTAAACCTGGAATATGCCCGTTACAGGTCGATTGATGCCTTTTATTGGCCATTCATATTTGTTATGGTGTTCGTGATGGTATTTAATAATGGGCCCAGATTCTCTATAAATGCAAGCAAACTTCTGCCTGTGCGAAGCTGTCTCTCTACACATTCACCCTATCAGTTCAGCAAACGCCCACATCATGATTCCCAAAACGATGGCCCGGCAACGAATCTTCTTTGGTCTTGGTGCTACATTGTTAGCTGCTACCGGAGCATCTGCGGCATTGAACGGCCACTGTCCTCCGTTGGGTCCGGTCTTGCCAGCTCCAGTGAAGGCGAGCGAGAGCAAATACGTCAAGAATGTTGTCCAATCTTTGAATGAGAGCTTCTCCAGCCTGATTTCATCATGGGGAGATGCGGCTGTCTCCATCTCTATCAAATCTATCTACGAAGATGCGCCTTTGATTGAGTTGCATCATACGCCATCAGGGCTCAATTCAAGCGGAGTCTCTACCGTGGACTCCGATTCAGTCTATCGAATTGGCAGCTGTTCCAAAATGTTCACGATTCTTTCAGTGTTGAAGCTCCACGGGGTGGATCTGAGCGACAGTGTTACCAAGTACCTCCCGCAACTCAGGAACCTTAAAAATGAGGTTTCCGTCAACAATCCTATCACAACAATCAACTGGGATGATATCACTTTGGAGTCACTCGCCACTCATCTCAGTGGTATTGGAGCGGATTGTAAGTCCTCAACACTAAATTTCCCGGGAGTCTTTGTTTAACATTCTGCAAATAGGGGATACAGATATCGCGGGTGCCGAGAGTCTGTATGATCCGACTAGCTACGGTCTGCCAGAGATTACTAATTCGAGCTTCCCTGTGTGCTCTGGTTTCGATCTGCGAGTATGCAATCAAGCTGGTAAGTTATTCTGTTCTCGCTCCAGTGTATTATAACTCACAGGTATCAGATTTCTTCCGCACCTTTGGGAAGAGACCACCTGTGTGGTCCCCGTATGCTGAACCAGTCTACTCTAATATGGGATATTCCATCCTTGGACTCGTGATTGAGGCTGTATCTAATAAGACATGGGGCGATTATGTTCATACGGAAGTCGCTACTCCTTTAGGTCTGAATCGCACAACAACGAGTAAGCCAAATGACTCTCATGGTGTAATTGTGTCAAACGATACATGGTGGGATATGGTGCTGGGCTTTGAAGCTCCGTAAGTCAAAATCCCAGTAAGCATCTTCTGTGGCGGAAATTCTAATATTTTGTGTTTTCTTCTAGTTCCGGATCTATTTACTCAAGCACAAATGACATGGTCGCTTTCGGGACTGCAATTTTGACCCATCGTGCTTTGAGCCCCGTCAAAACACGACGATGGATGAAACCTCACACGAGCACTTCATCCCTTGGTTACATGCTTGGAGCTGGCTGGGAGATTTTCCATACAACCAATCTTACGGAAGACAAGCGACTAATTGAGATCTACACCAAGTCTGGAAATGCTGGTACTTACAACTCTCATTTAGCCCTATTGGCCGATTATGGGCTTGTTATCTCTATCCTGCAAGTCGGCCAGCAAACTAGCACCAACACTATCTTGGCTACGCTGAATTGGATCGGCTCCCAAATTGTTCCTGCCATGGAAAAGGCCGGCAAGGCCGAAGCATCGACTACGCTGGCGGGTTCTTGGGTTGACAAAACCACCAACTCCAGTCTAGTTCTGGCGGTTGACAAGGGCCCAGGGCTGGCGTTGACAAATTGGACAGTTCGTGGCACTGATATTGCAGAAGCCATCCTTGGAGAAGGAGCCAAAGGCTCAGTGCGCTTATATCCAACCGACTTGAAGGCTGGTGACGATGCTTCGTACCGAGCTGTGTTTGACACAGGTTCAGCCAGCGAGATTGCAACTGAAGAAGCACAAGTCTTCTGGCCGCAGGCAACTTGCCTAACCTGGGAGACGATGGATCGTAATACTTATGGGTACAAGTCTCTGGACCAGTTCATTCTCAAGTTTGATGAAGAGCCGAGCGGACTGCGCAAAGCCGTAGAGATTGATCTGCCGGCATTCAACGTCACCTTGGTTAGGGCCTAATTGTGGGACAATGGGATTCGCCTCTATAGATAGCTTCGATTCATAATTCTATACACTCGTAGTACTATTTCTTAAAAGATCATTTCTCCCACCCACATAACAGCTTCATCACTACCTAGTTACCCATGACATCAAGATGTTCTATTTATCTCGAGGCAGAATTGTAAGGGAAGCAGCACAGAGGGGCATTTGCGAGACGAACCAAAGTACCGAGTAAAAATACAACTGGCACTTGTGTATACGAGAGACGCTTCCTTGCTTGTTCATTGACCGTGGCGGCGTGTATACATCAACGGTTCTTTTACACTAGCCTGTAGAGTTGCATCCACCGCGATTTTGTCAAAGTGCCGTCGGGGCTGAGGCTTGCCACGGAAATCCGGGCGTTGTAGCCCCAGTCATGCCCCACAAGGTGCACGTCACGATTGCGCTGACGGTAGCATCGCCGCCCCATCGATAAGGACGCATTTGTCCCAATTTGGGGAACATGTTGCGCTAGGGCTGACGCAAATGGGGGCCATGTGGAAACTCCGTTGGCGTTGGAGCACCCAAATCATTTAAGCAGGGTTACCTTGACCTCCGGTTCAGCCGCAGTGTCATCCGAGCGCTGGCAGGCCAGGTCGCAAATGCCCCATACAGTCGGGACCCCTTCCACCAAGTTTTTTTCGGGGGTTAGAAATACGTGGTGACATTGTTTTTACTGCCGCGCGCCTTGGTACACCTCAATTCAGCCTTACGATCGATCACTGCCAAGCCCGCTAGAGGTTCCTTGTTAGACCAGCCACAATGCCGGGTATCCCCAAGAGCAATCGGTGTTCCTTCTGTAAGAAGAGGAAAGTAAAGGTCAGCAGACGCTAGTTGCTGTCAAGATGCTCCCGAGAAGCTGACACCCGTATCGTCAAGTGCGATGAAAACTGGCCAACGTGTGGCGCCTGTGCCAAGGCCAATCAGACATGTTCTGGACCAGGAAATACCACCAAATTCGTGCATAATGGCGCGCACTCTAGTCATTCCTCTGAGCACAGCCAGGATGATCTTGGCCTACAGGTCGGCCCACATGCCTCGGGGGGCATCATGGTTGAGGTGAAGCTCAAACCTGCCGAGACTGGGCAGGGTACCTTCCGTCGACTTCGGATCTCAAACCCACGGCCGGCTCCTAGCACTGCTACCTCTCGACTAGCGTCTAGGTTGACATCATATCTCGCCAGCAATCAACCCAACACCCCCTATGACCTGCTCGCATCTGGCCATAGTCTGAGGTTTATACCCGCCAGGCTAGAGGAAAGCCAGGCGCTGCGAGACACACTCAATTGTTTCCTGACTACGTGGTCAAACTTCCGTGGAGAAGCAAGCGGCGTAGACATATTGGATGCCAAGACTTATGGAAAGGCCCTTCGTAGCCTTCAACGGGCCCTAGATGATCCCGAGATGCGGTTTAGCAGTGGGACCCTAGCGGCAACGGCCCTTTTGTGTAGAACTGAAGTGATGTTTGACTCAACGAGGCCAGCTAATAATACACATCACTTGACTGGGTTAAGCACTTTGCTGATGAAGAGAGGTCCCCCAAAGCCCGGTAATCTCCTAGACACCCATGTCAGTCTAGAATGCTTCGGTGCAGTGGTAAGTACCATCAAATTGCGGAATGCATTTCATCTCTGCTATTCATCATCCTGCGTGCAATCTCTTTACTAAATGATTGCAGCTCAGCCACAGCCTTATGCATGGAAGTGAGAACTTTTATGCCACTCCCCAATGGCGAAACGGTCTTGAAACAGCCATCGCGACGGGCTTGGACTCTCCAGATGCGCTTGGAGACATGTACCGGTTTGACTTGCACTTGGCAAAGTGGCCTGAAATGTGCCATGCACTGCGCCGAATCTTGATGGATCCGCACAGCACCTCTTCAGGAACACTCGCAGTTGAAACTTTCAACAACGCCAACACCCTTCTCGCAGAGATACATGAGATTGACAGGACAACAATCTCTCACCTCCGCAGCGGGTGCCATATCAGCGACACACTAATTACCAACCCAGCATACCCCATCCGTTTTAGAACCGATTTTTCTTCTATAACCGTCGCTGTCTTTTTCCTGCAGCACGCTGCCCTGGGTATCGTGATGAACATTATTCTCGTCTCTCTCATCCCCATCCTGGGCTTCGGAAACCACAATGAACTTCAGCAATCCATCAGAGAATACAGCAGTCGCGTTTGGAAGGCAGTCCCGTATATGAGCAGTCTAGGAATGATGGCCCCATCTTTATTTTCCGGGTCGTTATTTCTCTCGTTAGAAGCAGCAAACCTAGAGGAGCGAGCGTATCTTATTTCTGCAGGTCGCGCATGGGATACAAGAAAGAAGCGATTGTTACTAAGTGATGAAGAACTGGCAGGCCAGATACTCTTCGCTGCTAGAATGATGACCGGTCGTTTACCACTTCCGCCAGTTGGCGGTGCTGGAGCTAATTAAGCTTATAAGGCTAGGATATATAGTCTTATTAAAAGTATTATTACCTTAAATAAATATTTATTTATTTTAGATAAGTTAGCTACCCTAAGGGGGCTAGGGCTAATCTTAGACAATAATAAGCAGGCCCTATTACCAGCACAAGAGCTATTTCTCTAATAACTCAAAACAAACGACCCACAGCAGAATCATACAATATGGGTTCATCAGCTATTGGCCGCGATGAGGGCTATCGTGGCCAATGCCTAGATCACAAGGTCGGGTTACAAGGAAGGTCAGCGTTGGGGAAAGGAAAAAGGTTGTAATTAGGCGTCAAGGGTAACCAAAAGGAATATACCACGGGTTTCTTTGTTCACACAATTGCATCACACAGTGTTATCGTGTTGTATGCATAGACAAGGTTTGGTGAATCAGGCAGCACGTTGAATGAGAATTCCATATCTTAGCACCCATGCAAGTCCTTATGACAAATGCCTCATAGCATGCCCACGACTGACAGATGTCTTGGTTTTATGTATTTTGTGGTGTGCGTCAATCTTAGTGTTGAAGAAAATGTGATCGAACCCAACTGCCACCAATCATTGCTGTTGGGGATATTGAGTAAAGGAATTTGGATCATTAAAATACAAAATGATATTTCATTTCCCCTCATTTGTACTCACAACGACCGAGGATGAAAATGACCCTTGCGTCGATGATCGCAAGGATGGTAGACCATGAAGGTCGTCCTGAAATCTCCCGTTTTTAGTAAAAGGGATTGATGAGAATGCATACAATGTCGACTATCTTCACGAAACGTGACATTCATTCACGGTACACGGCTGCAGCAAAGCCATGTGAACCTCTTGTTCTCTCGTTAATAATTACTTCTATGAGGCTAACCCGGCATACGCAGAAATTAAGGACAGAATTTAGTAATACATGGACGATTTCAACGATATCGAAAAATAGGATCCAGCATCATTGGCCAAATGGAAGCCGATTAGTTGATACAGTATACCTGATCCACGTGGATTCTTCCTTTTGGTTTTGAACAATTGTTGGGAAAACAGCTTGAACAATGGTGCAATATCCTTCGCACCCTGCAAATGAGAACAAGAGCATTTGTGGGAACTCAACTCGAAAACATATTGAGTTTACGAGGCTTGCTAACGTCCATAGCAGTGTCAAAAACATAAGGAACTGTTCTCCGAATCACCAAGTTCACGGGAATCAGCTCCGAAACTTTCAAAATTGATACAGAGCAGCCAAAATTGGCTCATGATCTTGATCATCTAATAGCCTGTCGCGAAAATGGGTTCTTGGGCCAAGAAAAAAAGTCCAAGTTCAAAGACACAAGTGCGCCTCTTGAAGATCTTCATCACTTAAAATACCAATGTATTCAGTTTGGGAAAGATGCGAGTCATATTGCAGGCTGCGTTCGTGGACATCTGAGATTCGATTTCATGCATGATCCACCTCACAATATTCTTCTCTAAATATACATTCCAGAAGTTAACACAGCTGCTTTTTTCACAGCTTGAACTCGACGTAGACTTGCACAGTGGCCCGAAGAATATTCTCTAGGACTGGAAAGTTACATTTGTGAGATCAACTTATATCCGTTGTTCCATTAAACCAGAGTATTGACCATTGCTTCATGCAGGTGCGGTTTATAGCACCCATTATTGCGTCGGCTACACTTATTAAAGCCAATATAACAGAGCACGGTTTGAGACCCGTTTGGTTTCTTACAATGAGCATCATATTCCTTTTTACTAGTCGGTGTATTGAGCCCAGTTGAAATCCGTTATCCGGGTTAACCACATGGATTTCTAGGAAAATTAAGATATTTGAGCAAATACCTCTCTTGACAGGCAATATTTGGGGCTCGGGCGACGGAAATTCCCGAAATACCCAACGATTCGGATTTTCCCCAAGACACTGGAGATCTTGGCAGAGCAACCTGTCGCTCCGATAGCTCATATACGCGATATCACAAAAATTAGATAAATAGGCATTTTTAATAATATTTCCATGGCTAATTTCTTCTCGGTATAATTCCCCATTTTGGTATTCCGTGAATGAAGGCAAACTACGATCGGATGGCATGGGCGTTCACGCGAACGGGCATTGATGTGGATCAGCAGAGAAAGCTCGGAAAACACGAGCCATCATTTCCGCTGTCCCGTGATTGGCTGGTGCTGTCCACTTGGGCAAAATTGGCTATGATGCCCTAGAGGGGAAGGCGGTCAGTGAGTTTATACTAACCGTATTTGGGAGATGAGCAGAAGTAACACGAATCCATCCAACGCGTGTTTGGCGTTCCCTCCACATCGCTAGTGAACCACTCAATCGGATCGAAAATGGAGACCATCTACTACATCATTCTAGCATTTCTTGCTATTTTCTTTATAGGGCCGGTACGTAATCATTAGTCTGCTATCCTTGTCATGTCCCGAGTTTTTGATTCACTTTCACGAGCGCATCCATGAAGAATACTTCATACGGCTAACTCTGCCTTTATTACTTCTTGCTACTGAGGACTTGGATCATAAACTGACATTCGCTGGTGTTAAGGCTCTCTTTGCGGACCGCTCGCCTATTCCCGAAACATCGGGCGAAGTCTTCAAGGTCACCAAGGCCGCGGAGCTGGATGCTGTCTTGTCCTCCACGACTCATGTGATCGTCGACTTCTATGCCGACTGGTGCCCACCATGTCGTGCTATCGCTCCAATTTTCTCTAAGCTGGCCGATAGCCATTCTGCGAAAGGCCAGCTCGCCTTTGCCAAAGTCAATGTCGACCATGTGAACGATGTTGCTGGGCGATACAGCGTCTCCGCCATGCCTACATTTGTCATCTTTGAGAATGGTGCGCCCAAAGCCGTGGCTGTCGAGGGCCTGGCGGCCCGTCAGTCCGTAAGCCTCACCGAGGATGGAAAGGTTGACAGGATCCGAGGCGCGGACCCAGTGGCATTGGAAGCTGTAGCCAAGGCTCTGGCCAGTAAAATTGATGCTGCTACGAAGGGCTAAGCGGGTAGTATGGGAAGTATACGTGAAGAATCAAGGTGGATGAACCAGATTGTGGATGGAAAATATGAAGTAAGCATTGGCAGCGCCTAATTCTTGGTTGTGGGATGATGGAAAACGCCAATGGAGCGGACGGGGCCAAGACTGACCGCTGTTGACATCGAGATTTGATGCATTAGTAAAACGCACCAATTACCCTAAATGGTGAGCTGGGGCAGGGCGTATTTTATAATGTCGCGTGTTGACGGAACTGCTCGGAACAAAAGATATCTTTAATCCGATAGGTCTATGTACTTGAATATCGATCTAGAACCACAGCTCTTCGGTGACCCGTGGATTAATGTTGAATTAACTGTGAATAGAATTCGTTGTGTAATCGGACACCTCACCGATGGGTCAGTAAATTGTACCTGAGTGTTCGTGTGTTCTCAGGTTTCAGTGGGAGACTGAGACGGACGGATTGGTAAAAGACACTTTTTAATGAAACAATATGGGTTTACATTTGTTGTATCTGTAATTAATACATGGGAAATATCCATGTCGCTCTCGAGTATTATGATTAATGCCATGGTACGACTTTTGTCATCCTTGCACCGGCGCTGCGGCAATTTGGGGGTCCGGCGACGGAACACGCCACCCACGCCGATCTTGCTCCACCTTCTCCTCAAAACATCGATTCCGGAACCTCGCGGCGTGAATCCGACGACGACGGGGCTGGCTCGGAGACTTCGGTATGCCTTCACAAACTGCCCATCATGACTGCGAGTGAGTACCAGTGGCCGACTCTCTCCATCCGGGATGAGATGTCCGAGTTCTGGGATGGATGGCCCGAGATCATTGCTCGGAGTCGGAGAAGGGGTCTTGTCAGATCCTCCCCCGATCTCGCTATGGCAGCCCTGGCCACGGCGGGCATGCTACTCTTCCTCACCATCGCAAAGGTCTATGGCATCACAAATTTTGTCTGGCTGCGCATCGTACCGTGGGGTCCATACCACAAAGCACGTCGGGAGCGCAAACGGCGCGATGATGGCTTCCGACGCTTATTCTTGCGGCGGGCGATAAAAAATGCAACTCGTCATCCGTTGAGCCGCCCTTCGTCCCGAAAAGCCTCCTCGACGGAGGATACCAAAGACTTATTTTTCAGCCGTCTTCCACCCGAAATTCGGTATGCTATTCAGTTAATGGCGTTTGGCGACCGCACGGTACACATGGATTTACGGTTTGCATACCCTTTGAACTTGGTTGATGAGAAGCCATATCCATCATGGGCCATTCACGCCAAGATTCACTCAAAAACCTTGGCTGCGGACTCTCACCTAGCTACATCTCGACAAATGGGATGGAGGTGGTTTAGCTGCGTTTGCCATCGATATCCACCAAGAGGGACGCATTTACCTCTGGGTAGAAGACGTAATTATCCATGGGGACATTTCCGCGAGCCCGATATCGATCTCTGCCTCAAGGGGTCTGGGTTATGCAATGAGTGGCCCGGAGAATGGCCAGGTAAATGCCAAATTGGCATCATGGGATGGATTTTATCCTGCCGAAACGCGTATGTTTCCCTTTCACCCGACAACAGCCCCGACTAGATAGTGAATGAAAATGCTAACTACATTGAATTGAAGCTATGTAGAAGGAACCAATATTTTATATAGCACAAACACAATTCACATCGCATCCCCAGTTCTCCTGCGCAGCCTTCAGGATATCATTCCCCAGCAGAGGCTGTCGGAAATGGCGTCCCTTGAGCTCGTTTGGAAGCCCAAAGAATTGCCACTCAGCTTGGGATTCCTTAGTCCTCATCAAACTGACTTGGATGTGCAAGATGCTCATCTGGATCCCATCTTCCCTTCTCTCCTCTACCTCCGTATTTCCTTCCGAAGACTTGTCTATGGCGACATTGACGAAGCTACTGGGCTCATTTGGCCTTATGAGAGTAAAGCGCTACTTTCTGAAAAATTGCACAATTACACATTGCCTACAATAGACCGCCTTCTCAAGAGGCTTGTACCCCTCAGCACTGAAGTCACGGTGTCATGTTCGAAATGGGATTGGTATGAGATGATCGACCTTAAACTTATTGAACAGCAAGGTATTGAGAAGACAAGACCTCAAAGAGCAGATATAGAGGGCCTCAAGTGCTGGAGGGAAATCCCGGTAGATGAGGAGACTGGCGACAAGACAGAACGGCAGAATAATGAGATACAGCGGCGAGGTTATTGGATTCACATGCCTATTGAGGATGTGCACCTCGACCAAGGGAGTAAGTGCTTATTCCACCGTGTATTTGAAATATCACCACGCTGACTCTATTTATAGTGGACTACGACTGGCATCGCCACAAATTATATGACCTGGGAGAAAAACGATATCGTTACTGCTAGATATGATTTTTATGGGAATAAATTAGACGACAAGAGTTTTCATGAGAAGCTGCATGCACATATCTCTGTTGTGGAGACCGCATTGAAGTTTGAATGTGAGAAGTAACCTCGCGCCCGACCACAATGATGCGGCGTGGTCTGCTAAGCCGAGGAACTCCATTAAAGAGTTGATGCATTCCAATAATTGTAATGCTGGTAATTTTAAATGATGTCTGGATAGGCGATGTAGATACCAATTGACACTCACTTAGTGGCTAGACCAGGTCAACGCGGAGGAAGAGATAGAGGCCTTACTGTTATTCTGCTCCTCGTCTTAATGCGATTGGACGCCTCCTGCTCTCACATACGACCATAGCTCTCAGAAAATACGGGATCCCGTCCGCTCTCCCATAGTCAAGCTGAGAAGCGGTGAATTAGTACTCGGGTCGGTGACGACCGGGGAATCCTCGCTGTTGTATGTTTTTTTCTTTTTGACTTTTTCAAGTCAATTATGAACCAGACTCCCCTTCTTCATCCCCTTGCTACATACTCTTTGTTCTGCCTGTATAGAATCTATCGTTGCGAGCTATCATCATTCAGTAACTGTACTTGAACTAAGCTGCGGAGTTTGTTCTGGCAACTATTCACGATCAATGTGGAACAACCGCCAGGAGTCATTTGCTATTATTAACATAACCGAATCAGATATTGGAATACTAACCAGATGCTTAGTCCTCTCAACTCATTGCGTTCATAAAACCACCAGCTACAAATCAGGATGATGATCAAACTGTTAATTCCAATGAGCTCATCATCATCAAGACGTAATCCCGAGCATTTAAGCTCTTGAGTTGTATCGGGGGTAGAAGAATCCCAAGCATACTTTGCTGTGACAATATTGCACGGCACAGATTTCATGCGATGGAGGATTTGCTGAGCAAGTCCATAAAACCCGAATGCCATAATTGCTAAAGCTTGGTTGATTCGACTGCGTTGAAGCAACCAAATGTGTGGGCTGTGTTGTCGGGCACCAGTGTATTTAATAAAAAGAATGCACAATAATTTCTTGGGTGTTGGAAATGTTTGGGGAACACTAAAAGTGCACAAGGAAGATGTGAACAGTGGAACAGGGAAGAGAACGCCGATTCAATCAAGAACACAATGTCAATTTTCCTTTCCCGTTCGGAGCTCCTCGGTGCTTTTTGTTGTTAGCCTGTTGAGATTGTCACATTGACGGCTACGGCAAAAGTGAAGTGAACACTCCGCTAATGCGTAGTGCAATTGTGCCCTATATTCCGTTTGACAGAGATGGTCCAATTTCCTAAACTCCCATCAAAATAATGAATTTAGCGAACAAAGCGAGTGTCATGAGCAAACATCAAAGAACAAACTTGACCGAAAAGCTGATCAGCCATACTGTCCTCCCAATTTTCGGCTGGGCCCTGATGGCACCATTCAATCCAAGGATACTGCTGTGAATCACCGAGATTAAAAATCAGAATAACCTTCATCGGAACTTTATCAAGCCCACCATGTGGCCAATGCACCTCGGTGTGATGGTGGGATGAGGTGGGATTGCCGAGTGGGATAAGCCATTGGCAAAACGGGTCGACACCCACCAACCCGAATGGGTGGTAAAGACAAAACTATAGATTGTACAATAATGACATGATGAATCTAATATTGATACTATTTCTCAATTATGTATCAATTTCATGCCACTAAATGGGTTTCTTTTATACATGACTTTTGTCACCGTGTAGTAACAAGCTTGTAACGTGATTATGAGACATAGGATTTCGAGTGGGAGAATTGAGTGGGATAAAATAATTTGGAAGGACCGATTAAAGATACTGACTAAGTATCACGGATTAAATCGGATTTCAGAATTTAAAATTAATGCCAAGAATAACCCCAGTTGTATTTTAAACGGTTCAGGGCAAGAGAAGAATCAACATATGACGAACGTTGCAAGGTCAGAATCACGGCATGCATGGATAATACGCAAAAGTAGATGCGCACGTCTTATTAATCAATTAATATGTACGTCGAGAAGGCCAGGCTCGAGAAGTATAAGAACTTCCAAAAGCCATCGTGATTAGAGCCTTGCCAGACTCACACCATAGAACATCACCTGCAGCAGCATTCAAGACACAATGAGAATCGGTATTCAAGTCGTGGTAGCCGCACTATTGAGTGCTGCAGCCGGTTACCCAGCTGAAAAGGGCCTTCGGGTTGAAAATTTTATCAGCACTGGCCCTTCACTGGACATGGTTTCTTCACTCATCATCGGGTCTGAATCGGCTGTGATTGTCGATCTTCCTTTGGCCATACCTCAAGCCAAGACTCTTGCGGAATGGGTCCGCAACACTACAAGCAAGCCCCTAATTGCCGCTTTTGCTAGCCACTCACACCCCGACCACTATCTGGGAAGTGCGACGTTCCTTGCCGAATTCCCAGAGGCGAAGTATTTTGCAAGCGAGGAGGCAGTTAAACTCATTAAGAATGAAGCTGCGAAAAAGGTATGTCAAGTATTCTCTTATTTCTCATCCCTGTTTTGATGCTAATGATAAACAGGCAGAATATTGGCAGTCCTCACTGGGAGCTGACGTGATCAGCAATGAGGTTTCCATTCCTATTGCTTACAACTTCACCTTCTTCACTTTGCCTGGGGATGAAAAGTACCCTATTCACCTCCTGAGCCCTCTTGTGGGAGACACGATTGATGAAACAATGTTCTGGATACCCTCCGTCTCGACGTTGATTGCTGGAGATGTGGTTTACAGCCACACCATGCACCTCTGGCTCGCGGACCTTCTTTCGCCCGCTCTGACCAAGGCATGGATTTCTACATTGGACTTGATTCAAACTATAAAACCTCGAAGAATTATCCCAGGTCATTCCTTATCCGCTTATGGTTTTAAGTCAGGTGACGACCTCCGACATACTCGCAAATACGTCGACTTCTTCCAGAATCAAATCGAATCCAAGGGCTTGGACTTTTTTACCCCATCCGAAATTTTCGACAAGTTCGACAAGGAGTTCCCCAACCTTCTTTCCAACTCTTCGCAAACTTCGGCTGTATTGCTGAATATTACTGCCGAGAATTTTGGAAAGGGAGGAAACCGTCAAATCCATTACATTGATCTGGCCTCTTTCAATAATACTTCGAAACTAGAGGGATGGATTGTTGGAAATTAAGGAAGATGGCTTTTTATTCAATGTTAGGCATGTGGGTAATTTTATCAAATAGACCAAACAAACAGCCCATATATTGTAACACAGGTGTTGGTGTTCTCTTGCGGACAAGTTTGCATGACGATGCGAAGTACTCAAAGTTGGGTTGAACATTCAGAGGATTGGAAAGTTCAATCTAAAACCTTATTTCTTGGTTCTTGTTTCGTTACATCCTTCTTCTATAAACTATATAATAATGTTCTACACGTTGGGGCCATTCTGAACCTTGGAGGACTTGACTACATAATCGCCAAAGCTGAATTCATATAGAAAACACTACGTTTAATGTGATATTAACAATCTTAAGATATATCTCACCTTAAATATCCCTTTTTTAATTCGAATATTGAAATGAAACCCGCTTCCATGAGTAAGCTGCACACAAAAGGTCAACTATGGAACTTTGGTGAGTTTGGTCCACTATGCTAGGTGAGAGTGGACCTTGGTCAAGATCTATATTAGTAGCACTGGGGTCTTATCGTACTAAGGGCGCCTCATATTTCCTTTCAGAGCCAGCTGAGAGTTCTCTAGATACGGGAAACCACAAGGCTCAGATATATCTAATACGAGCTGAAAATGACCAGCCAATCAAGGACTCTAGACGTGTTATGCATATTGTCAAATCCTTCGCTCGGCATCGCCTTTTCTGTTATTAGACAAGGTGATGTTGTTCTCACTCCAATGTCCGTGTGAAGGCCCACTGCCAGCGCAGCATTTGCCTAAACTTGTTCTTGTCAGCTGTAAATGCCTCATTGTCAACTGCGCCCCTCAACATCCTTTTAGCCTAAAAATCTCCTATCTGACAGCCTTAATGCAACTCAGCCACCACAACCAGCAACGTATTACTAACATGCTGTTCAGATGCCCCACTGCGACAAGCACATCCAATTTCCTATACTACCTCTGATCCCTGTCATTGTAATGCACATAATTGCGTCACATCAGTATAGAGAGAGCCAAAAGGCAGGTTTTAGGGTGAGAGTATGCTTGATGATGCTTATTTTACATTATGCGGCCAGCGCCCCCAATTATGTGGGTTGCGATGCGTATGCAATGTGATGCCATGCAGTAGAACATCGCCACAAGCCCATGCACCATTCATTATATATATAAGCGGGTTGAATCCGTCTCCGTTTACTTGTACCAGCTTTGTTAACTACGCAGAAAGGTTCTCAGAAATATTTTAACAACCTAATTACGTCATGTGGTCATTACTATGGAGTTCGGTAGCAATCGCATCCGTTGCTGGCATGGCATTCCCAAGGGATGGGCACAAACTATCAACAGAGCGTGCAATTTCTGAAAGTTCGGGTTCTTATATCTTACATTACCAAAACACGAGCCCTGGAAAGGAAGTGAGCGACACAGAGCTTGATATCCTTACAGTTGGAGACTCCATAACAGTAGGATTTCTCAGCGACCAAAACGGCGGAGATGGCACTGGTTACCGCAACCAACTAAAGAAAGACTTGTCTGGTAAGAATGTGGTTGATCTATTGGAGAGAAATATCCGCTTAACCTCAGTTTAGAGGATGAAGTTATCTACCTTGGAACGGAATCGTCAGGAAGAGAAGGTGATCGATATGTGTGTGACAAGGTACCCACGCCAAGTTATTTCGAAATTTTCTGACATAAAATTGTAGGCTGCCTGGTCGGGAAAAACCATTCAATATATCTCGGATCATGTTGGACCTTCGCTCGAAGAGAACCCAAACATAATTCTCTTGGCTGCCGGAACGAATGATATGAATGAGAACTCTTCCATCTCAACTGAAGGAAATGATCCCCAAGGCGCAGCAAATCGGCTTGGCAATCTTATTGACAAGATGGTTGACGCATGTCCCGATGCTACCATCCTAGTATCAATAATTATCGACACCTGCAATACCAATCAGTCCGCCAGGACCAAGGAGTTCCAAGCTCTGATTCCTAATGTTGTGAAGACACGCTATGATGCTGGTCAAAAGGTCCTTGCTGCTGACTTTACAACATTCGGCACAGATCTACTCCAAGACTGTATTCACCCAACCAACGCTGGGTACCAGATCATGGGCGACTACTGGTATGACTTCATCACTCAAATACCCAAGGATTGGATTAAATAGCGCCACATTTGGAAAGACGAAGAAATGCAAGAGGCGGGAGATGTATATTGCCAGCAAAAATCTAGAATCGCGTAACATCAAATTTGAGCAGTGCAAACAAATGAGACAATATTGACCAAAACTATGCAAATTTGTCCTATCCATAAAACGTGTTTCTAATTTTTCCATTTTAAAAACATATAAGTAGGCAGTAATAGAATAGAGGCTTAACGCCACCCATCTATCAGGAGGATGGATGCCAATAATAAAAAAGTAAGACATTGGGATAGTTGGGTTGTCTATTGATCTGCTGGTATGTGATTGGTGGACCGCGTGACTTCTCTAATCTGTTATCAGCCATATCGTATGGGTAGGGTAGTTGGAATATAGTGATTATGTGTCTCTGAAAGCGCCCGGGAGCGTCTAGCGCATAATTGAAGTAGATCTCTGGCCTTTATAATCTAGTTAAATAACTGTCAGCCGTGGAGAAGCTCGTGTATTTAAGTGCGAAGGTTGTCACACCAAGGCATTATGATTATGCTGACTGATTCTTGCCCAACGGAACGGTGATGTAGAGTCCGGAAAAATTAGATGTACTGAGAAGTTGCAGGCAGAGATTTCGCTGATTGCGGTAACATGGAATATACCATCGGCCTCGGGTTGGGCACTGAAATAATCAGACGGTAACATTTCCCCGCAAGGCGACCATGTAATATGAATTGTCTGTATGGTGTGGGTTGGGTGTCAATTGTCTTATGCGGTCATGGGGAGGGATGACATCGCATCACTACATAGCACCAATAGCGAATTGACACATCCTGGCAATGTGCATGCCGTGATCACCAGCTTCACATACGGGTACATTGATACAACCCAAAAACTTAGCGGATTTCCAAAACATAAATTATATTCATGTGATAGATTATCCCAATCTTCCCACCTGATCTTCCCCATCCCACGTGGACCTGTCGCCCAATGACCATGCGGCGCGTTCCCCTCGTTCGGTTCGGATGGCTTCCGAATTGAATGATTCCATCATATCCCTAGTTGATCCAAGGTCATTTGTGGTCCATCTATTTTGGAAAAAACGATAGTATCGGGGATCTAGCAAATGCAGCTTGAGGGTTTTGGCAAGACCGTCGAACCACCTCGATGTTGGGCTCATTTCGGGCTCAACGCGTCCACTAACAACCATTAGAATGACAGTGATAGCAACGAACCAGGCGAGATTTGCATTAAATCCAATGACTTGGGCTTGTATTATGCTGGCGGAAACAGCGATCGGCGTGATGACGTGGATCTGGCCAGAAAATGTCAGTTTATCAGTTACCTGGCAAGCATGTCCATCCACATACAAATGTAACGTTCAATAACTGTATTATTACCCCAGGGCCACTTTGCATACTTACGCAAGTCATCAGCTGTGGATCGTCAGTTGCAATGGTAATATGTTTAGGGTGATGGGAGAAGTGGGTATTGTCCAACACACGCGAATTATGACTAGGAACACTCACATGTTTTCGAAACTGGTCGCATCGAACCTTCAACTTATTAATACCATCTAGCACCCCTTCCATAGTTCTGAATGTATTGTTCAAATCCTGACGCAAACCTAAAATCTTTCGACTGCCAACGAGATGTAGAAAAGCGTCGGTTTTAAATTCGTTCCAAGATTTGGTAATGCTTGAGAGATTATTGAATAGATCTCCTAACACTTCTTCTGTAAGATCAAGGCAAATTGTTCTTGCTTGCAAAGACTTAAGCATATTCTGGGCTGACAGCTTTGAAACTAGCATACCGTGAGGTATCGCCTTATTAATATTGATCTATGGGCTGTGTTAGGGGCGAAGTCCTTGCCAATACTTCTGGGACCTGTAATTCTCACAAAATTTCGTATATGAGTTTGAAGGGTATCCAGAATATTGAACCATTCTTCACAAGCCTGGGTGCAGCGTTTGTTGAGAACCAGAAGAAAGGACTCGCATGCCGGCGGCATTATTTTGTCGGCTTCACGATCTCCAATCATTGAAGGATCCCACTCGGTACAGTCTCTTTCCGGATCTTCAGGATAATCAATATAAAAGTCAGCAGTATCAGCATTTTCTTCATTTTTCTCGTAGAACCATGTATCGATGAGTGAACAAGACGTCCATATAGATTTGTTGTGGCCATGTAGTATAAAAGAGTACTGAGTTTGGTAGAGGACGTCAACCATTTCCGTTTCAGATTCATGTTTAGATAGAAAGGAAAGACTGGTTGAATTTCTCCACGGGTCTCCATTCAGCTTTTTGCGAGGATCTTCGCGTATTTTGTTCCCTCTTGCTGATCTTAGGACAAAGGATGGAAAATGAAACGCTAGAGAGAAGGTACGGCCGCCGCCCTATGTATGATGTTTCCGTGTAAGCGACCAGTACGGGAATTCAACTTAGATCCCTTCCAAGTAATGTTATTGGACTGACCCAAATGTTAAATCCAATTGATGCTTGATTTCTGTGGCCACGAAGGTAGTTGAAGAAGAATTCTCTGAGCTTAGCGATCTCAGAGTCTTTGGCATTGAATACAAGAATGCCAATAGACTCGGCTGTTGGATTATGAAAGTGACTGACTTCATCTCAGTAGCATACTCTCAAATGAAAAATGAAAAAGTGCCATACAGTCGTCGTATCAATGCATCTGGTTCACTTGGTTCACCGAAGCGCTACAGAATGGAACTGTCAGGGGCAAACCATGCCAATTCTCAACCAAGAATTCATAATTACCTTCAATTCCAGATAGCGACAAATATTTCTAGCCGGCTGGAGACCATTGTAACTGCGAGTTTTGGAACCATCTCCGTCGTGTAGCCAAATCATCGATTCGCCAAACCTGCCATTTTGTATCGCCTTGATAGTTTGATTTAGGCCAATATTTTGGAATTCACGAAGTTCATAGCCAATCCTAGGAGAATGAGGTGGTATATCTAAGAATAATTCCAACGGCGATTCGTCTCCCCCTGCTGTGGTCGCTTGAATTCTCCATGGAATATTTTCTGTCTCGCGTCGATCGAAAACTTGATCCCAGTCGAATGGTTGGTAATCGGATTCTTTTATTTGAGAGTAATACATATTCCTGTAGTAAAGAAGGAGCTCTGGGACAGAATTAGAGAGACAATTTCATTGATATTGCAGGGACAAATGAACGCCGACGCATCATTCGTTGTCGCGAAGTGGTTCCGAAAGCATGATAACTAATTTTGGTTTCTTTTATCGTCAAATATAAGACTCTGAATTGAAGTAATAGAATTATTTGAGCTGGGAAAGAAGCTCTTATAGGTGATTGTGCCTGTGCCTTTATGATGGGAGTGCGTCATGATACCTGACCTGACCACCGCTAATTTGCTCGAAGAAAAGGGACACATGATTCTTAATAAGAATGCACTTGCAACCTGCCGCCAATTAAATGATGAAATTCGCTGCGCCACGTTTCCTGCATGGAAATTCGGGCACCGTTGGTGTCAATTGCACATTCTGATGCGGCCTAAACCCTAAGCGCTTTCTGGGGCGACGAATGATATGCTACCTATGCGCGGGCCTCAACGCCTTGATTGCCTTCTGGAAAATAGCCACTTAAAGGGCAAAGAGAGAGTCTTTTGACAATGAAGCGTACACCGCCATTAGCATCTGGTGTGTCTGCCTCGGCCTTTTACAATAACAATGGGATGTACGGATGACCTTTGGGCCTCCTTCAGGGAACCAGGACAGCCCAACCTCTCATGTTTGCCATCAATGCGTGACTGTTTTCACATGTCATCAAGAATTAAATCCAATGTGTGGTTTTGATTTGACTTTGGTCACGGGGCAGTAAACACATCTTGGAGTGCTGCAATAGCTACAAGGATCTTGTCTCAATGCCATGCCAGATGAGCCACAAACGCACTATCAAGAGGCCGCTGGTCAGCAAATGGTTCGCAAATCTTGTCTCCACTCTTTTGGCACTTACACAAGTCCACAGGGCTATAGTCTTCCTCTTTGGTCCATGAGCACGTGGGATACCTGAGGAACCTAGCTGCCAACGTCCCATGCACGGTTGTGCTCCCTCCTCAGGTCCACCATCGTTGTCAATTGAGAACACGTGCTGTTCCTCTCCTAGATGGTTGCAAAATGGTGTTTCATAGGTTGGCGTCCACCTACAGTTGGCATTCACAACATCCTGTTCTTTGGTTTGTCTCATTTTGCTTCTGAACCACCCTCTTAAGCCAGATGTTGAACCTAAACCGCACTTTCAGGCCCGCAAAGAATACCCAAGAATTAGGTTTCAGGTTTAGATTTGATTTAAGAGTCAATGGATAGATGCAAATCAGATAAAACAATGACCAGTGAGTCAAAAGAGCACCTCAACTATTCGATTTCCAAGCATGTCTTCATAGTGTTAATTATACTAACTGGTGCAATAGCACCTCGTTAAAGCTTGCCTGAAGGGGAGAACCTACCAGGTAGACAAGAGTAACCTTATGAAACCGTAGATGGAGTCATTAACGAATCGTGGAGGCTTTCTTTGTGAAATACCACCAAGAAGAATCACTTCAAGCAAACGGAAATAGGGCGACTTGAGAGTATGCCAACTCAAGTGATACTGACATCCAAGAAACAGACGAGCAGCATGTGCCAATTGTTTTACACCGGTGCCTGATAATTCAGTCAACTAGCAATCTACTTCGAGCCTCTAGATGATGAACGTGATGTAGATTACCTGACAATGAAGGGGCGGGAAAGAATGGGGTAAATAAGCACCCGGAAGTGGAAGTTGATAAAATAGAGTTTGACTCCAATTTCCGAAGGGATTGGTATCATGTCACTTTGTCTATCTGGTATCATCTACAGGGATACCGGATTTATATACTTCATCACCCAAGGTTCTCCCTGTAATTGTGTGCGGCTTCCAATCTTGCCGAGCCTCCCAACAAAAGACAGCCTCGGCGAGATGGCGCATCTCTCATTGAGGGCGGAAGGAGCTTGGAAGTACACGTTTACATTTTGGCCAATAAGACATGGCAATCGCTGCAAGCCACTGCTAAGAATATTTGTTTTTGTGGAGCGGATACTTGCAGCCCTCCTTTTGCAAACTCAAGGCAATAGACTCCTTGCAGCCAACAATGTGGATGAGACACGAAAATTTCAGCGGCAAGCCATCCCCTGTTCCCCGGTCAGGTGTGGCTGAGGAGTTCTGCCCCTGAATTGACTAGTGCGCGGCCATTGCAATAGATTAAGAAATGTTACTCTGTTATAGCCACCGGGTTTTGGAGCCTGATGGTCAGAGCTCCCTGCTCTTGTGGGTATACAGTCTACTTATATCTTTTGTCGCAAACGAGTCATAATCTCTGCCGGAGAGATTGATAGAATGGGTAAAAAAAAACCACCGTACCAATGTTATCAAAGCACAGACATGAGAGGTCGTCTTAGCCGATCTCAAATTAATCATGGACGTGAGAGGAACCATTTTGCATCCGGAAATACCTGCGCGACATGCATGGTGGGTGCACCAATCCCACCCACCAAGAGAACCATGGCGCGACAACAAAAACAAACACACACGAAAAGTCGCCATCAGCCATCAGCCATCACCAATGAGCGTAAAGTTCCCGACATGCCTGTCCCGCTTCTGATTTTAATATGGGTTTGCCGTACTTCTCCGGACTTGCGCTATGAACTCCATCGATCTATAAAGGATTCGGCCAGTCCGAGGCTTGCACATTGCTGCGAGGCCGCCATTCGCACCCCTATGAGCATCTTTTTGTTGTCCATCACCAACCCCGCGTCGTAGACCTATCTCACGCCTGTCGGGCTCGTTGTAACTCTTTCAAAAGGTGGGTTTCATCATGGGTGCCCTGTAGCTTACTCGTTACCATGGCGGAGCACAAACGGCAGGCGAATCGGAACCCGAACCAAATGGGTCAATTTTACGTTGGTATTTTTTGTACATTGACAAATTCCGAGGATTTAATTGTTAGCCGTATCCCGGCTCCAAGTCGCGCGATTGCCGTGTGTCTAAGACATTTGGTAGATCGGTGTCACCCATCATACCATCTTGTCCCGAACCTCCAAGCCGCTGGACTTGACGCGTTTTTCACTTTCACTTGTAGTTAGTACCATTCGCTATCGTGATCGATCTTGTCGCGTGTGGGCATACAGATGATCCAACATGGGCTATCTCTTCACCGGTTCCGCCAAAAAATTTAACGAGAAATGCCTATTGGGTTATCTTTAGGGGGCTTGTCGCCATTTCATCATGGTAGTTCATATAATTGGTCCGTTTACCTCGGTGTGGAAGAAGCAAGCATTTTCAAGCCTTGAAAACTGCTTTTAGTTTGAATCAAGAGGCGCTCGGCTTGAAGGGATTGCGGTTCTGGACCTCTTAGTCAAGTGGTACTCGGAACCGACTCCGGAGCTTAGCTCCTGATGGCTGGCTAAAGATACGGGGCTAATAACCATGTAGGGTTCAATTTGCGAGTTAATGATCAGCAAAGCCCATCAGCCATGCGTGATGCGTAACCCATTTCTTATTTTTGTTTCGCGAGGTCATTCTAAAGAGACTGGATATTTATCCCGACGCGTTTTGATAGTTACACCAGCAAGCCATACTAAATCCCTGCTTTTTAAGAGGATGCATGAAAAAGGCGACAATTTGGAGATACCTTCCGAATGTAATATCTTCAGAGCTTCACTGTCCATAAATGGACAAGATTATCGCCCACAGCATTTCTATCGCCATTTCATGCTCATCAACGCTGCTCAATGAGAATCGATCGATACCGAATCCGTGACCAAGTCGCTCAAAAAGAGCCATATCATAGGCACAGGGGTCAAATTGTACGATGTCGAAGCTAAGCTGCTTCACAGAACTTGCGTATCGTACATCATTAAAGGTGACATACGCAATTGCCTCATGGCACACTCTAATGTTATCTACAACCGGCATCCAGCAAAGTAGGGGAGACAGAGGGCAGAGTGGACGTGAGATCTGATGACAATTGAATTCGATGCTGGGATCAGTTTCACGTTCAATAGCTGTGGATGTAACTTGCATATTCTAATGCAGGAACCTTTTGTCACCGAAAGCATGTGTCAGTTCTCAGTTCTCAGCCCATAAAGGGGCAGCAGGGGTGATGTCATAATTAAAAGTCCACCTTTCCATAGGCGGGAGCAACCGTAAAGCTGGTGTTTATGAAAGACGAATTCGCTATTCGTGGTCTAGATTTGGACAGTTCGCCCAAGTAACACGAAAAGACAATAAAATACCACGGGCGGGCTGGCGTGGCTTTGAGCATAACACGGTGATAACAATTGATGAAACGCTTACAAGCCAGGCTTGCATGTAAATTGGCTTGATTGAAACGGTAAGAATTTAGCAAGGAGGATTATTGTCTGGCTCAACAATGAATCTACATATACCGAGTGTCATCGGTTTAGACAATACCTGTTATATCAGAAAATAGCTTCGCAAGGATAACTATATTGGCGATCTTTAATAGAATAGAAATGTCAAAATGATCTTTGTTCGCTACCATTGTTGATCAATGTGTGTTTCAGAATATCACTCAGATGGTGCAACATGATGTGCAAAATTCCATTTCGAGTTTTGCTTGTGTATCTTTCAACGGTTGAAGACAATTAACGATTTGCGTCACACATTTGTACGTGATGAAATGTCGGCAGTGATTGTGATGGTTTATTAATCAACTTTTGAGGAACTCTGGGCGCTCCATGTTGTTCGTTTGTGCATTATCAGCGCTTGGGCGGATGGCGGGGATAAGGAGAGCCGAGATAGACGATATGTTTGTGGAGAGCTGATAAGCAAGGCAGGTTTTTAGCATACCCGCCTGATAACGCTGCGAATGGCTGTTTGGAGAAGCGCTGTTCGGGTGGGCTGGTGAACTGGTGGGCGGGGCATTTATCGTCTGGGGCCGCTGGGATTAGCGCCGATACCCCGCACGAGACGGCCATCTCGGCTTTGTTGGATCCGACGATATCCTTCCCGGTGGTCTCAGTTACGCTAAGTGTGCTTGTCCGGCGTCGCTCTGCCTGAGAGTAGCTTGCAATTGGCTGGGCTGTAGGCTTCTGGCGTATCACCTTGCCGTGTCAAATGCTCCCTTTTGTCTGCTCCACTTGCTGTCGAGCCCCGTGACTCCTCCCTACGTCTTACTTACATGCACCATCGGCTTGGTTGAACTTGGAACTTTTTCGCTCCCAGTTTCATATTCTGTGCTTTAACCCAGCGTCACTCAACACCCAATTCACCGCCAGAAAACCACACCGCTGCGATCAACCCCAAAAATGACTGATGTTCAGCAACTCAAGTCCTGGGAGGACAAAGTGTCTTGGGCGAGGGCCAAGCGTGATGCATCGCTTGCCAAGGTGGAACCGCAACTTGAGGGGGTCCCCAGCGAGACGGAGCTGCCGCTGAACTCACAAGACCTGCCCAAGTCCATTTTGACGCCTCGAGAGATTGAAATCACCGAGAATTACAGCATAACGGAGCTTTTGGATGTTTTAAAGCAAAGAAAGATCTCAGTCGAGGAAGTCACTCGCGCCTTCTTGCGAAGAGCAGCCGTGGCGCAGGCAGCTGTGAGTTTGGGCCGTGCTCCATGGCACCGAGGTGAAGCACAACGACTGACATTTCCAGACAAACTGTCTGACGGAGCTACTGTGGGATGAAGCCATTGCTCGCGCCAAACACCTCGACTCGCTTCCGGAAGCCAAAGGAGCGCTCTTCGGGTTGCCTATTTCGACCAAGGAGCACCAGGGTATGGTGGGTCCAGATGGCGCCGTCACCACGACAGCGTCATTTGTCGCCTGGATCGGGAAGAAGCACGGCTCCAACGTGCTGTACGACACGTTTTGGAACGAGGGATGTGTTTTCTACGCCAGGACCACGCAGCCCCAGACCATCATGCACCTGGAAACTAACAGCAACGTCTATGGCCGCACAGTCAACCCTTACAATCGTAATTTGACATCCGGAGGCAGCAGTGGAGGTGAATCAGCTCTTCTGGGAATGCGTGGAAGTATTTTGGTAAGTATCCTCACTCTTGAGAAATATCTGGTCTAACACAGGTTAGGGTGTTGGCGGTGACATTGGTGGTAGCATCCGATGTCCTTCTGCCCATGTCGGCATCTACGGCTTCAAGTATGAACTATCCCGCACATTGATGGATTGTGCTAACAAATCATGCAGGCCCACGGTGAAGCGCGTTTCAATTGCAGGGGGACGAAGCGCCATGGCTGGAAGAGAAACCATTTTCTCCACCGCCGGTCCCATGGCAGTAGATCGGGATGCCCTGGAAATATTCATGAAAGTCGCACTTTCATCAAAGCCTTGGCATCTGGACCCCTCCCTGACTGCCAAGGAATGGACGCCTTATACATTTACAAAGCCTCTCAAAGTGGCAGTTATGTGGTGGGATGGTGTTGTGCAGCCCCATCCTCCCATGACTCGTGCGCTTAAGGAGGTCGCCGATGCATGCCGTAAAGCAGGCATGGAGGTCATTGATTGGGATGTCGAGTCTCTAGGTCTTGACCACAAAAAGGCTTGGGATATTGTTTCGGCCCTGTACTGGCCAGATGGAGGTGAAGAGGCTCTTGAGCTTCTCGAGGAAGCGGGTGAGCCCATCTTGCCCTTGACCAAGTTCATCATTCAAGAGCAGCCCACTGTGAAAAACCACACCCAGCGCGAGCTATGGAAGGTAAGGAACTGACCTACTCCCATCATTCTAAATTAGGAGATGCTAATCTAAGGAATTTCGTAGCTCTGTTTGGAACGAGACCAGTATCGCGCCATGTATTCTCGTGCTTGGACAAGTACCGGATCCAAGGACGGAAGAGAGATTGATGTGATCCTTTGCCCTCCATCATTCGGCGCTGCCACCCCTCACGATCAGTCACGCTACTGGGGATACACATCGCAGTGGAATCTTTTGGATTACCCCGGTGCTGTGTTCCCTGTTACCACAGTGGACCCGACCAAGGACGTCAAGGATACGAACTACGTGCCTAAGAATGCTCAAGACAAGTTTATTTACGACATGTATACCCCGGAGAAGTTTGCGAATGCTCCAGTCAGTCTACAGATTGTCAGTCGCAGACAGTATGATGAGAAGGTTCTGGCTGCACTGGTTGAAATCGAGCGTGCTATGGGAAGAGAGTAATGGTATCTGTTCAAGAATCTTTTAAGATAGACGGATGCATCCTAGAATCAGCATGGATATAGGTTAGACCTCACCCAGTGGGTTGGATGATGTTGAATACAGTAAGACACTTGCAATGCATAGTAACTAATTTTGTATTCCTATCTGCCCTTGGCCTGTTCTGTGCTGCTTATCCAGAAATTTACAACATCGTATTTATGCTATCTTTCAGGCAAGCCTGACGATATAGTGGAACAACAATTATTTTGAAGCCACTTTCCACGTTTTATTAAAAGTCACCGTTGTAAAGGGTATAATCTAACTTTGAGAAAATGAATGCAACAGCGATTTACATCGATCCAATCTTCGCAGTGAAATTTAAACTGGCTAAAGCAAGGCTACAATAGCTGCTCACGAATAATTCTTCAGGAATCAAGAGAGGCCAAAAAAAGTTCAAATAAAATAATTTTACTCAATATTTGTAAATACTCGTGCGCAAATTCGATATCATCGACACTGAGAATTGCTTTGGCCTCTGGGTAAGCTCAGGTCAGTACATGCCAACTCAGCAAACTATCTGATCGGTACATCTCGGCAAGCTTAAATATGAAGAGGAGGTCAGGAAAATTATTACTTTATGGGGATAGCAGCAGGTGCCACCTTCGCCTAAGATTGGCCAAGATTTGTTACAATCTTTTAGGCTAGGCTTTCCCTCTGCCCTATCACCTTTAGCCATAAATGAATTTAGGCACCACTTAAAATCATGCTTTTTTCAAGAGAATGCAGTTCGGCTTTTTTGTGGTTGCGGCTGAAGCCAAGTCTCGACTTCGTGTCTTTGAAAAACGATGTCAATCAGCCACCTTGACATCTCGGACGTTGCGATTGTAAATATAATTCCATATATTGTATATTGATAGGTACATAAAAAAGGTATAAAAATTGCGATCAAACACTTTGAGCACTTATTGCTAGCTAGTAGGCCACAACATCTAATGGATTGGTATCAATGTCCGCGCTACGGGGCGCACTTCTTGCTTCATCGAAGCATTGAAGTGGCTTAACAAGAGGAAGGCTTCATAAGTTTAGTGAATGATTAAATATGACTACACGGGGATCTCAATGTCTTTGCTAAATGTTTACGTCACTGTTGTGGTATAACTACGTGATGCTAAGCGTAAAGGCAAATTGGTGCATCTCAATTAACCACATGAGATGATGGCTACCCTCGGAACATCATCGAACTTTTTAAGACATTGAATGGATGTCATACTCAGTTGCCCATGCATCGGAGCGAATACCTAATGGGATTGTACGCTCCGAAGCGGTGTCAATTATGCAAGCCACTTATTCACATCACACATTTGCAGGATACTGTGACTTGGGCGTGAGACTATCATTGTGGTCCAGGCATTGAGTAATAATCTATAAGAGCCCTTTTAATATGCATAGTTTGAATAGTTTGAGTTGGATGAGATGGTGGCCATCCGAGTGTCAGTTCTTAAACTCAAAAAAATCCTGGCAGACGTTCGGGACACCAAGTTACGAATCGGGCCGTCGGCGCTCCACTCCGTAGAACCGGCGGCCCGAGGCTAAGACCAGGTTTTATTGAACTAATGTAGCAGGCTTTCAATAGTTTCCCAGGCCCCGGGGTTGGAGGTGTGGAACTGCGTCAGTTGCTCCAGCGTCGCATTTTAAGACGCTGAATTTGCAGAATGAAGAGGGTCGCATTCGGCAATTGAAAAAACAACATCTGTGGATATTTCCAATACGTCATATTAATGCCGTAACCCTGTTGCTTTGAACCTCGTCGTTTAAGAATCCAGGTACCGTTGTGCCGCTAACCGAACACCCACACTGCCCCCCTTCATCTGCAGACAAAGACTAATATTCAAGTTTCGCTCCTACGCGCACGAATCCCGGACTCTTTCTCCATGTTCCGAAGTTCGAGTGGGACAGCTGTCAAAACCCGGTCATCTGTGATGTACTCGAATGCTGTCTTACCATGCTCATTCTGGGCATACAAATCACAGCCCTTCCTTATCAGTAGTTCAACGATCCTCCCAATCATGTACAGTCTGCGATTCATGTAACGTCTCTTGAACTTGCGCAGGCTCCTTGGGTTTCTAGGGTCTTGTGGCTGGGATACCTGTGGCGGTGACCCCTCCGACTCAAGCTTGCGAAACCAGTCGGCCGTGTGCATGCTCACCTCAGAGTCGAAATCAAGGCGTTGAGAACACGTCATGGCATCATCCCAAGTATTTCCGTCGGGATAAGTTTGCTGCAGGCTGCATACGCGGTGTAAAATGGTTTCTCCCTGGTCCTGGGTATCCGTTGGGACCTCCAATACCTCCGTAATGACTTCAGACAGCCGGTATGTCTGTGACAATGTGCCGACAGTAAGATACCTTTCTACCCGATGTGGGCTAAAAAGTGCCCAAAGTGGCGGCTCTCTATCCGAAGGGAGTTTGGTTTCACGATAGTACGGAACAGTCCAAGTCAAACCCCACTCCAATTCGTAGTAGTACAACTTTTCCAAGCACCAATTCACGATGTGCTGGCCTTCTTCTGTATGGTAGTGTAATGCAGAGAATCCATGCTCCATGAAGGATTTGAGCTTCAATTTGCGGACAAGTTCGAACTTGAGAAGTATTGCCTTTTCGTGAGCGTCAGGGACAAATTGGGATTCGTCGAGTTTGAGTAGCTGAAGGGAATGCTGAAAAAAGAAATCCAGTGCAAGTTGATTATCAAACTCCGGTATGGGGAATCCAGTGAGAATACACTGAAGTACAGAAACCCGAGGGCTGTTGGGACACATTGCGCGAAACACGTCTGTGCTGGCGCCGAGATCTATCAGGTTTATAAACATGCTAGGGCAGACAGTATCGGCTGTTGAAAACATCAAAGGAGAGAATCCAAATGCCCAATAAGACGGCTGGTCGATGCTGGCGCCGAGATCAAGAAGCGGGTCGAGGAGATCCAAGTGATTCAATGTGCATGATGTAGACCGATTGGCAAACACCTCTGCTGCCAAGGGAGCCAAGAACCCAGGATCTGCCGAATCCACACTAGCTTGCCACTCTAAGAGTATGTTGACCGACGCGTAACTGCGGCACTCTATCGCTATGGCCAGGAGCGATCCTGTACCCGGAATGGTCATGTTGGGGTCGACCCCAGATTCCAGGAAGCAACGAAGAAGCTGCTTTTGCACCGATTCCGGCAATGCATCGTCGTCCTCAGGAAACAGTCTTGAGCCTAGTGCGGCCAACATTGCCATCTGTTCGTCTGCGCGCTCATTGCTGAAAGTAGGCTCAAATCGATTTACAAGGATTTTCGCAACGCTTATGAATCCGGTTGCAACAGCAGCTATGAGAGGTCCGCCATGGGGGTTCTGAGACTCGTCTGATGCTCCGTGATCGATTAGAAGCTCAACGAGCTCACAGAGTTCAGTCTCATTCGGCTCGGGTGGCTCGCGAACTTTGGAAAGGCTGCACGAGGAAATCACCATCTCCAAAGGCGTAAAGCCTGATGTTCCGCCGTCGTCGACAAGATCATCAGCACCAGCTTCCAAAAGGACGTTTGCAACTCGCACAGAGCGGACATGACAAAGGGCCGACTCGTGAGTGAAGGGAAATATATCGTCCGTCGGGCCGCGGGACGGGTGTGGGAATTCGGGAAGAGGCTCCTCGATCGGTAGGTGCTTTTGTAGTATGTCAGCACCGGAGTGCAAGAGGAGCTTAACCAGTTCAATATTGTCGCGCCTTGTTGCTAGAGAGAGGGCACTGATACCAAAAAACTCGGGAGATGAAAGAAGCCGATCACAAGAGACCTCCTTGGTTGGGCGTACATGGTGCTCAATAGCGTCATGATAAGGCATCATGGTGTAGTAATTGACATCTCCATAATCGCTCTCCCTGGCAATCATGAAGAAGGACACATTGGGATCGGCCCCCAATTTGAGGCACGATGCTCCTAGGGTCGTGTCCCCATAAAAGCAAGCCCAAGCCAAGGAGTTGTATATATCATCGTCAATATCTCGTTGAAAAAGAATAGGCTGCACGCGAGCCGCGAGCAGGCTGCATGTTTGCGAAAGTTGGTTCATATCCCCTTGTTCAAGGTTATCGGTAATAAGTCTTAGAAGTTCGTTGGGGACTTTGCATATCAGGGAACAGTCTTGTTGCCCTTTGGGCGCGCTTTGATTGCCTTCCGGCATTATGATAGATGGTTTAGGATGTTCGCTATAACGACGCTAGGTAGGATATGAAGAGAGAGAGCAAGGGAGGGAGAGAATGGGGGGGAAGAGTGAGGGGGGAGTAAACTCTGCCTTCTCCGCCTCTTGCGAACCAGATGGCTGCCTTGCAAGAGCAAACGGAAAGAAAAAAGAAAATTAGCTAATCTATTCCTCATGTGATGGTGTTATTAATTGCGTGTATGTGGTACAAGTGAGGGGAAAGATAGTGATTTGATTCGCTTGCCAAAGAAAAAGCAATTGGCTGCAGGTTATTTTGTTTCACTATCCCTGCCAGCTGTACAACCAACTCCTGCTCAGAGAACTCAGGAATCCGCGGGCTTCGATTTTGTATTTCATTCTGACAGCTCATATTGATGTGGACCAGCGGCCGAATATGGCTTGCATCAGATTGCCACGAAATGGAAACTGGCCAACCACGTGCGGTCCTGATTGAATGAAGGATGAGATGTTGCATCTTCTTTCAGGTTCTGGACCCCTCATTCTAAATTCTCAGACTTCCCTTGGTTACCGGATCATTTTCTAGTGTATGTCGCACAATGAGGAAGCTGACTGCATGTCGGTTAGCCCACCTGTATGGCCTTTATTCCTTTGCTATCGCATCCTAGGGCGCACTAGCTGAAGCCACCCACTAATTTATTATTGTTATCATTTGGAAAAGAAAAAAAAAAAAAAAAGAAAAACTCTTCTCTGGCGCCTTGTTGGTCGTTGCTCTGGAATAAGCCAAGGATTTGGTCCAGCTCTACATAGTTTAATCTGGCAATGTTGCCTCGTTTTGCGTCGATGATGCATTGAAGCCCGCAAATAAGGCCCACAATTGATGTTTGAGTATGCGAAAAAAAAATTAGACTATAGGCCCCAACCCATTACTCTTGCGCTCGCGTGTCCTGTCTCGTTTTCTTATACCTCATTGCCATTGAGCTTAACTAATGACAGACATCAATACAAATGTAATTCTTCCAACTTTTATGCACTTAGCAGTGGCGGGAATGATTCGCCTTAAAATTTGGGGCACCAAAAGCTACGCTTACTATGATAAATCATGGGTTCTCGGAGCAAAGTCAAGCGGCTTGTGACGGGTATTCGCGTGATACCTTTTATCTTTACCTCATTCTAAATATAGATCATCACATACTCATTTTTACAAGAACGTTCATGGTTAAAAGTGGATATGTACTAAATTTAGAGGAATCTACCCATCATGTACGGCTCCTATTGAACCTCCATCTTCAAGATGTGTATAATAGTTTAGTTTTCTCTGTGGAACAAAATTCTAAGCCTTGCTTGTGAGCTGGCTGGCATCCGCCTGACGCTTGGCCTTCATATCCTTCTGCATCTGCTTGGAAAGCTTGACGTTGAATCCACCATCGAAAACGGCTCGGATATCCTCGAGCTGTAGTCCCTTGACTTCAGGGAAGAAGAGGAGAACAAAGAGCCAACCACAGAAGCAAATTCCAGCGTAGAATCCGAAAGCACCGCTAGGAGTGATGCCCTTCATCATGGACAGGAAGGTCGAGGCAATGATAATGTTGCAGCCCCAGCAGGTAACAGTGTTCATCATGGTTCCTAGAGCACGGACCTCGAGAGGGAGGAACTCGGTACCGATCCAGGCAATGGTGGCGACACCAGAGGAGAAGAAGGCGACGTAGAAGATGATCGTAACCAAAACCAGGATTCCGGCCCAGTTGACACTGTCAGACTCGAGCTGCAGATCTTTGGAAATGGGAATGTACTTGAATGCAACTGCAGCGAGAACCATGGAAACGGACTGCGAAGTTGTTAGTGAAATTTCATAAACGCTGCAAAACCCATGCTTACCATTCCAAAGACTGTGACGAGCAGGATGATGCGGCGGCCTAGCTTATCAACGAGAACAAGGTTCACGAAGCTAAAGACAAAGTTTGTGCCTCCGACAACGATGGCAACGGCTGTGGAGTTGGTGAATCCGACAAGACCAAAGAGGGTGGCAGAGTAGTACATCAGGGTGTTGAAACCACCAAGCTGAGAGACTGTTTTTAAAAATTAGCAACAATTTTTGCAAATTTTATATCGGACTTTAACGTACTAGCCATGACTGCGCAAGCAACGGTGAGGGCTCGGAGGTTAGAAGGCACACAGTGCAGCTGCTTGAATTGCCACAAAAGCGACTTGCCGGCGACCTGGGAATCGACCTCGATAGAGTAGACGAGCTTGTCCAGTTTGGACTTGACCTGCTGCTCGGTGGCGTTGCCGTAGATCTTTCCGAGGGCGGCCTTGGCCTCATCGAGCTTTCCGTGGAGAACGAGCTGTCGGGGCGACTCAGGGCACAGGGGCAAAAGGCAGGCTAGCAGAATAGGGGGGAAGCCACCAATTGCCACCATCCACCTCCAGCCGTGAGAAGCATTGGTGAGGGCAGCGCCGAATGCGTACGAGATGAGCTGGCCGAAGGTGACACTCATGTTGTCAAAGGCAATCATGCGACCACGGTATTTGGCGGGGGCCAGTTCACCAATGTACAGGGGCTAGACGAAGGGTTAATTAGGAATTGGCGCTTGCGCAGAATAGACTTTTCGCCCGTTGCTAAACTTACGACAATCATGGCGGCAGAGCCGACACCAAGACCAACGATGAATCGGCCAAAAGACATCTGGACAACGGTGAAGGAAGCAGCCTGGATGACGGAGCCGAGGAGGAAAAGAAGACATCCAATGTAGATTCCCAGCTTTCGGCCGAATTTGTCGGCGGGGAGACCAGCGACCAGGGCACCAATGAGTGCACCACCAGATGCAAGAGAAGTGACGAGTTCCTTCTCCGAGGAGCTCAATTCGTGGCCCAGATCTTCACCGATGGTGACCAAAACAGCAGAAATCACACCAGTGTCATATCCTGCATGTACGTGTTAGTGGTCTGTGCATGGTGGTCAATTGGGGTGAGTTCAGTTTACCAAACAAGAAACCGCCCATGGCCACGGTGAATGTGATGAGCCAGACGGACCACGATGGCTTGGTGTCCTCAATTGAGTCGTCAAACTCGACGACGGCGCCGTTGTACTCTTCGACGTGCTCGCAGCTCTCAGACGACTTCCCGAGGTAGCCATCGTCCTTGGGGGACGGGGCGTCCTTGTGGTCGTCGGCGGCCGTGTGCGACATATTTGGAGAATCAGGTGAGGGGGAGGGCAGCAGACTGAAACAGAGGAGACGGGGTCTGGTCTGAATTGGAGCGTGCAAGGCGTTTGAAGTCGGATGAGATCAGGCCCGATGGCTGGTGATGAGGTTTCGGAGAGCAGGAGAGGCGGCATTGGGCAATATATATAGTTGCAACGCAGGATCCATGAAGGTTCGGCCAGAATCCATGAGGACGCTAAGTTGGCGAAGCTAGGCCAGTCCGTCTTTGCCTGCCATGTCTCTCCCCGGGCCCAGGCGACTAGGAGTCCTGGTCTGGGGTAGGCTTAGACTGGTGTCATTTTCTGGGGGTGGAGTCAGTCTGGGGATGGCGGGCCCGTGGGCATGCGGGGTAATTGTCGTATATGTTGCCGCTGAATATTACTCGTTGGGATTCAAAAGGAAGACACATCCGCGGTCTGTCGCCCGTGCGTGACGCAAAATCACCAGCTCCAAGACGCCTTCTTTGCAGCTGATGCGGAGCAGCTGGTTCCAACGGCGCCCCAATACAACGTCGCCGAGCCCAAGAATCTCCTCAGCGCGCCCCAGCACGGGCCCGGGACGCGGAACGCGCAGTCCCCCCCAAAAAGGGAGAAGGGAGGCCCTTTGGATGATTCATGATCCCGCACCCCAGCCCGGCCCAAATTCAACGTCTTGCTTCTGTTCCCAATGGCTGGCTCCTTCAGCCTCGGCTGGTCGGGGCCCCTGCCGTCCCTGCTGCCCGTGGAAAGCGACCCGGCCGCCGAAGATGACTATGACAGGTGAGTGAGGGCGTCCCCGAGCCAAGCACCGTCGCCAATCGGGGGATCCGTGTAAGTCCTGACCGCGAGTTCTTTTTAGCCCGGGAGCATCATCATCAACATCGGCAGCCGCGCCAGTCCCCAGGCCCCCACCGGTTGTCCAGTTTGGATTTGGAGTACCCTTGAACACGCGCAAGGAGGCCAACTACTTCATGCACTACATCCAGAACTTGGGATCATGGGTGCGTTCCCCCTCACGCTCCACAGCCCACCCACCAGGACCCGCGCGTCCCCTTTGTTGGAGTTCTCCCCGGAATCATTAACCTCGAAAATCACTTCTAGTTCGATACATGCGACCCGGCACGCCACTTCAGCATCGAAGTCCCAAAACGGGCCCATCACCTGCCCCTATTGGCCTATTCCATCCTGGCATACTCGTCGCGCCAGCTGAGCCGGACCACGGGCGTCGACAATGAGAGCCACAGCGCCTACTACAGCCACGCGCTGCGGATACTCATCCCCATTTTTGATAACCCTAGCGAGGCCATGAACGAAAACGTACTGGCAGCCATTGTGATATTGCGATCATATGAGGAAATGTTTGGTATGGGGCATCCCGCAGCATCCGAAGAGAAAATGAGAAGCAAAGAGACGCCAGGTTTGCATGGATCATTGTGCTGACTCGTGTCAAGAGGGTGATGTCAATACCCATCTCACCGGCAGTTCGAGGCTGCTCAACTCCGAATCCCAATTCGTGGACCGGGGTGGTCTAGGCGAAGCCGCCAGCTGGGTCGTGCTCCGGCAGGACTTATACGTTTGCCTGACAAAGTCGCTGCCGCTGCGAATCAGCCTGGAAAGCTACAGGAACTCGCGAGCCTTTTTCGACACCAGTGACCACTCGCTGGCAAATCGAGCAGTGTATATCTGCGGACGCGTGGTGGCATACGCCATGGCTCCCAATGCCGCCCTCGACTTAGACGTTTGGGAAGAGTTGGACAGAGACATGAAGCGCTGGCACGAGTCCACGCCTTGGAGGTTTCTGTCCTCTGAATCTTCCGCTACTCGAGACGATTCCGAATCTGCATTTCCGACTCTCTGGATGCCCAGAAGAGTGCAGGGTAGGTTTTTACGTTAATCATGTCACTGTGATATTGGAGTGAAAAAAAAAGTTGGTGCTGATAATCATTGACCAATCAGTACTTGGATATCAACACTATTACCTGGCCAGGATAATTCTGGATACGTTCCACCCGAGATTATGGAAGCCGAGCTTTGAGGCATTTCGGCATCGAGTCATTGCGCAGGTACGTCGGGCATCACGTCGGATTGGGTCAAGAGATGCGCTGATGACATGCTCAATGCAACAGGACCGCGGTCGCGAGTCTCTCCGCATTTTGTTGGGGCTCGCAATCAGCAACGCTGGAGACGCGACCATCAACTTCACAGCACACCACACGCTGCATGCCTGTAAGTTCCAGACCCTTCCAGTGGCGAGGCGTGGGGGTTGGCAAGGGTAGTTAGCTTGGCTTTTCTCACAGATAACCAACACGCGTGCGCAGGTGGCGGGTTCCTGAGGGACGAGCGAGAGCACGTCGAGATCCTCGAGTTCCTCCGAAACATGACGATTACCATGGGGTGGCCCACGCAGGGCCTGGCCGAGAAGCTTCGCGAGCAGTGGCAGTTGGGGAGGCGGAGCCCGGGGAAAGCTGCCTCTGCTCCGCACGAGCAAGTGGCTCCGGAGTCTGGGGTGTGGGGGGCCGGGGACGGCAGGGAGTACGGGACTGGGACTGGGGCAACGGGGTAGAGGTTGGACGAAGGGTCAGCAGAATTAGCTAGTGCCAGTGTGGCCCTGGGAGCCCTCAATGACGACGTTGTTTTCCTGCCATGACCTTGTCGTGCTTGTCCTTCTCCATGTGCGCTTCTCCACACCTCCACTATGCTGTCTCGTCCGCGTGTGGGGAAGACGTGGTGTGGGCTGTCGCGGGATTTCCTGCCCCATGGGCCAAGGCAGCACATTTCGCCGAATATTGCTCTTCGTGCGCACCCGAACCTGCACTTGCCAAGCTGGTCAGTGCAGTCGCCGCCTGTCCAAACCTGGACAAGCCTGACTTTCCCGATTCATGATGCTCTCCACAGTCTCCACTTCCCCAGTTCATCCATGCCCACGGGGACATGTCCGTCTCCAACATGTATATCTTGGGGCTTCGAATGCAAACGACAACCCCAGGCTAATCACCACTTTTTTTGATAATTGTGTTTCTTGGTGCTTGTCTAACATCATCTTGCCGAGGAGCAAGGATTATTCCAAATCTCCGTCCCTTGAAACCTTTTCGTCATTCTTTGCGAGATGGCCACCTTCAGCTCCCTGCCCAAGGGGCCATACGTCGACGGCATCGGACAGGTGCTGAGCCGTATGGCTCCCACCACCTATTTCGATGCCGCTGCCTTGGCTGCCGTTGGAATTGCCTCGGGCGCGTACATGGTCATTGACCAGATCTGGGGTCGTCCCGATCCTTACGATTACATCTGGTACGAGAGGCCTCAGCAGCAGGATGGGGCAACCCAGGCCGCCGCCACAACCCGCAACATTGCGGAGAGGATGGAAGAGTTGGTAAGTTTCCTTCTTTGATTTATGATTGGCCAGTCCGTAAATATAGACTAACAACCTTCTTTAGGGAAAACAAGCTGTAGTCTTCTGGGGTTCTCAGTCCGGCACTGCTGAGGGTTTTGCCAACCGACTGGTCCGAGAGCTTGGCCAGAGATTCCATCTCAATGCCATGGCCGCAGACCTGTCTGACTTTGATCCCGATTCTATTGCCCTCATCCCCACGTCCAAGGTTGTCATCTTCATCCTCTCTACCTATGGAGAAGGTGACCCCAGTGACAACGCTACTCAGTTCTGGGAATGGGCCAACAAGCTAAAGGGCACTTCTCTTGAACAGCTCAAGTATGCTGCATTTGGTCTCGGAAACAGCAACTACCAGTACTACAACCGTGTCGTCGACGTTGTCCACCAGTCTTTGACCAAGGCTGGCGCCTCGACTCTTTTGCCTGTCGGACGAGCTGATGATGCTCAAGGTGCCACTGAGGAAGACTTCCTTGCCTGGAAGGATGAGCTGTATGCCTTCTGCCGACAGGAACTTCACCTCGAGGAGCAGCCTGCCAAGTATGAGCCAACCATTGAGGCTTTCCATGACGAGTCCCTCGACATTATCGATCTCTTCCACGGAGAGCCCCACGCACACAAGATTGCCAACGGAGAGACTGCCATTGGTTCTGTCAAGATTTCACGCTCATACGAACTCTTCAAGTCCTCGACAAGAAACTGCCTCCACATGGATGTTGACCTGTCGAGCCGACCCGAGTGGACTTACAAGACTGGCGACCACATTGCCATCTTCCCCATCAACCCTGACCAGGAGGTTGAGCGCCTTGTTCGTGTCCTGGGTCTATCCGAGCGCCAGAACATCCCTCTCACCTTCAGGTCACTCGACTCTGCCGTTGCCATTCCCGTGCCATCTCCTACCACAATTAACGCCCTCTTCCGCTACTACGTGGAAATCTGCGCTGCCGTCTCTCGTGAGACAGTTTCAAGTTTGATCGAGTTTGCTCCGTCTGAGAAGGCCAAGAGCTTCCTTGCTGAGCTTTACAAGTCAAAAGAGGCCTACTCAGCCTTCCTTGCCCGCGAGCACATCACCCTTGGCAAGCTGCTTGAGATGGCTGGTGGCGCTGATGTCTGGTCGGCTGTGCCTCTGACATATCTGGTCGAAACCCTGCCTCGCACCCGACCTCGATACTACTCCATCTCCTCGTCCAGCGTCTTGTCTCCCCGAGTTGCTGCTGTCACCGCTCTGGTATCCAACTCAGATCTCTCTGGCGGACAGACAATTCCCGGTCTTACCACCAACTACCTCCTGGGTCTTTCCGACTCGATCAACTCCAACACTCGCCCCCACCCCCAGAGTCTGTCTTATGAGCTCGAGGGCCCCTCTAAGGCGCTCGAAGGTGCCCAGATTTTTGCCCAGCTGCGACGGTCCACCTTCAAGCTGCCTGCTCTCGCTTCCACTCCTCTCATCATGGCTGCTGCCGGTACCGGTATTGCTCCGTTCCGCGCCTTCATCGGAGAGCGACTGCGTCTCAAGACCATGGGCCGAAAGATTGGTGAGATGGTTCTCTTCTTCGGCTGCCGTCACCCTGACGAGGACTACATTTACCGAGAGGAGCTGGAGCAGATGCAAAAGGAATCCGAGGGCAAGCTCAAGATTGTGACTGCCTTCTCCCGTATCGAGGGCCAGCAGAAGCTCTACGTCCAGGACAAGATGAAGGAGGCCGGCAGTGAGGTGCTGCAGCTGCTTGCCGACGATGCTACGCTGTACATCTGCGGTCGAGCCAGCATGGCCCGGGAGATTGGTAAGACGCTTAGCGGCATGATTGCCGCTAAGAAGGACTGGTCTCAGGCACAAGCCCAGGATTGGGCCTCTGGCATGAAGCGTGGCCGAAAGTGGCAGGAGGATGTTTGGGGCTAAAAGTGGAAAAGAAAATTGTCCCAATTGGTGTTTATTATTACATAGATGATGATTTATTTGACTATCTAGATGACCAGCCCCATGCTTCTAATAAATGCTTTTGTCTAAATAATTTTAACAAGTAAAGTTAGCATTGAAATTTGGGTAGACAAGATGAGAATTCAAGTTGGTGATGACATCAAAAATTGGGATTTCAAGGATTAAAGATGGACGTACACAGATTCTGTTGACAGCCCATATTTGTTGGTAGTCTTGACAAGCATGTCGAGGAGGGCATGCTGCTGGTCCTGGTTGGTGAACCTGTCTCCAACCATCGAGATTGCCATGCAGGCAGTGCTAGGACATGGGTCAGTTGTCTCATCTAAAAAAGATTCCTCTTTGGGAACGAGTTACATGTGTAAAGGGTTAATATCGCTCAGCGAATCTGCGATGCCGCAAATGATCTCAAGGTCGTTCTTCGTCTGGGCCTAGAACAAAATGTTAGCAACCCTCCGAATTTGGGGGGACCCGCTAGCGAAGTCGTCATGTGCTCACCTCGATCCAATTAGACGCCCTCTTGCGCGCCCTGCAGAGCTGAGGTACCCGCGGATCATGCACGACAAGCAAGATCCTGGCAAGATGAAAGTACTGCAGGCCCGCCGCCACGCAGTCGTTTAGGAGCCAGATCTCGGGAAAGATTTCCCCAGCTTGCCGACGCCGTATCATTACAGGGGTGAAGGATGACGGATTGGTTACCATCCACGTCGACGAGGCCTCGAGCAGTCTGTCATATGCTGATGTGTTCTTGTCGTCGCCGAAGCAGTACTGCACCGTGTCCATGAGCTCAACGAGCATCTTGTTGGCCCTGGCGCGGTCGTCTCTCATGCGGGTCAGGTGCTCCAGCCGAGACCGGTCGACGTTTATGGTCAACGATTCTTGGTTCAGGACCGCCAGGAATATCTCCTGCCTTAGCCTCGCCCACATAATGTCGTCGTGGAACGTCTCGAGAGGGCGAGAAAACAACTGTGGGCTCTGGGCCCCGGACGCGTTGAACGTTGTAACGCTGTAATCGGATTTGGGCCCTGCAGTAACCGAGAAGTTTTTTTTTCAATTAGGCAATTCATCTTTGTGGTTGGGGCTGACGGGGGTTCCAAATTTGGGAAGTTGGGAGCGAAGCGGGTGGGAGGGTCTGAGATGCATGAAGAGGGTCTCACTCACCATCCATCTTTAGAAGAAACTGATGCAGCAGCAGGGCAACATCGAGGGAATCGCCTTCCAGCCCGGTCAACACAAGCTGCTCCAAGTTTACATCGAGCTTTGCCGATCCTTGGTCTCCCTTGGTTGCGTGGTAGTGCCAAGCTGAGACGGCGAGGATGAGCTCCAGCAGAGGCAGGCTCAGCGTGGCTTGCGACGGTATCCGCTCCGTGAAGTACTTGTTGGGGTCATAGGAGTCAAAGGCCGGGCCAATGTTCCTCACGTAGTAGCGGAAGAGCTCAGCTTTCCCACGCTCGTTCAGAGGGGCGCCGGCGACGTGGAGAGGCGGCGATGCGCCGTACTGCAGGACAGAATAGGGACTTAGCGTGCTGCGGCTCTCAAACGAGTAGTGGCGACGATCAATGTGGTGGAGCGCGGATGGGGGCGTTGACACGGGCCCCAGGTGGTCTGATCTCTGGGGAGCAGCGTTGAAGGCTGCGGCAGGTCCGGGCGCGGCAGCGGGGGAATTGGATACGGCTTCTTCATCTGCGTTTCTCATAGGGAGCCTCTCGGTTGCCCATGTGGCAGTGCCAGTGCCAGTCTTTGGGGCCGCATCTAAACCTGGCCTGTCTACCGCGGGAGGCGGGCTCGCTCCACGGCCGCCGGACTGGTGGGATGGGCCGGCGCCCTGACGCACATCCTGCTCGTCGGAGTCGGAACCATCCTCGTAGTAGCGGGCAACCTCGAGGCTCTGGTCCAGGAACTTGAGCCTCTTGCCCGACGTCCTGCACCAGACCTGGCTCTCTGAGAACTCGGGGTGAGATCCGCTGGCAAGGGGGGAAGAGCCGGACAGGTCAGCGCATGTGCGTGTTGGCCGGTACGGGGCGGAAGAGTTTCACAGGGGGGAAGGGGAGAGGGCCTCTCTTCTCTCACCTCGACGTCGAGTTGTGACGAAAGCGAACCCTCAGATTCCTATTGCACTGGATTCCCTTCTTCAAGCACTGGGCGCAAGGTTTGTCTCCGTCGCCTGCATGAGCAGAAGAGACAGGACGAACGAGTCAGCCAATCAGCCCGGGCGCGGTGTGCATGCAGTGCAGCAGCTCGACTCGATTCTACTCACACTTGAGATGTCTGTGGTGTAACGGGCGTCATGTGAGCACGGGGATTTCACAATTTTCGATGCATCAGACTTCGTTTTTCCCGGGCTCGGGAAGGGCCAATTACTTGCCTTGCACGGCAATTCTTGACAGGCGACGACGTTAGCTACCACTCGCAAGGGCTCTCGGGCTGGGGCGGAATGCTGTCACCTCGCATCCAGGACGTCTTGGGCCAGTGGGCGGCATCTCAGTTTCAGTCGCGCGCAGCAGGTTGCTTCTCGAAGTGGCAATTTCGAGGCTGCGAGGGGATCGAGAAAGCGGGTCGGAGGGGAGGGGGGGGGGCTCAAGCTAGG
>NAGG01000578.1:0-63693 GCA_003031705.1 Calonectria naviculata
TTATTTCTTAATATTATATTATTATTTTAAGTATTTATAAATACTTAGCTTATAAAAAATATATTTATAAATATTTAATTTTATAATTTATTTTTAGATTATACTAATAAGACCTAAATTATATCCCTTATTATACCTAAATATACCTATATTACCTATAGGTATTAATCCTTACCTATAGAACTACCTAATTTTATAATAGGTACACATATTTACCCGTGGGCTGGGTATGATATACTCTAATCGGCAACAGAAGGCCCGAAGCTTGCAAGGGCTTAATGACGTCTAAAAGCTGTCATCAATTTCGCCTACCGGTCTGGGCAAATTGAGACGCAACATCTTGCAAGTACGCGGTGTACTGGCACCAGGCGAGCCGGGAGCTCGTTGTCCCATAAGTATGGCCTTGTCGGGATCCGAACCAAAAGCCGAGTTAATTCAGTGGAATGTCAAATATCTGCATGGGATTTTGGTGAGTTGAAAAACAAGACAACTGACCATTTTTCAGTATTGGATTGGTTTGATATCAATACATCAGCAATGTCATTTTTAATAATAATAAATTCATCAATCTCGCCCTTGTCCAACATAAGCCAAATAACTGATATGGACATATATACGTAGATTTACCGCTGGAAGCTCAGCTGGACTTGTTCCATTGTTTGCGTGATTGGAATTCGTCAATCCTGGCCCGAAAGCCGCCTTTGTGCTGTATTTAATATTTATTGGGATAGATTTCAACGTCCTTTTATAATTGCCCTGGGCCTCAGCTAATTGCCTGGGGCGAGCGTAGCCGTTGTACTGCATTTGATGATATGTTATTTTCTTTAATGCTCTGATTGGACGACTCTGTGAGCTGTTCATTTTCTTCTTGTAGAAACAAAAACATTAAAAATATTCCTTAGCGAAACAGGAACCGTGTGGCTAAATCCGGCTACCAACATCGAGGACCTCTTCCGCCAGCACCGCCCCATCAAACCGCGGTTGAGTGACCCACAGCTTCGCCACTTTCTCACTGCGTGTCGCCTAACCATTTGTCATTGCATGCTGCATGTTTCCCGGTTTAGTCACGCCATATCATTACTTGACCAGATTTTCCTCCTCTTGGTCTATGGGGGTCTATGGGTTCCGAGTGTCTATATTCTTTGTTGCCATGTCAAGAAGCAGAAGTTCTTGGTGACTGGCCCTAGTATTTCATGCTGAATACTAATTTCGGATATTTTATCCCTTAATTTGAAGGACAAAGTTGACATGAGTGTGAGGACATATCAGCGCGCATGAAGCCCATTTTTTACGGGGCCGAGGTCGTTGCCAAACGCAGCGTGTGTCCAGCGAATCCAGAAGCATCGCAAAGGTTACCCAACCGGGCAATTATTCTCAACATTATCTGAATACGGTAAAATGGGGCGCCGTCTCTTAATTGGCCCTTATGATGAAGATTCCACTTTGTAAGGCTGAATGATAATCTTACAAGGCATATCTGGTTCGCTATTTATGGAAACCAGCCCACAAGATCGGTTCTGATTGGCTTTAGGTGCATTTCATTAATTCAGCACAACTGGCTTCACATTTTCCAATCTGCAAATTTAATTAGAATTGTTTTTTTCTCCTGGGGGCAGCTAGGGCACGAAGCCAAACAGGGTTAAAAATGTAAGCTTACTTTTCATAGCCTCAGTGTGAGAAAAGCGATAAAGGATTCAACGAACTCGTTCCGACAAGCTCATTGCTCGCAATGACTCAACTTATTCATCACGAAGAGCAAATGGACGAAAACGATGCTCGAAGCCCATCAGTGTACAATGCGGACCAGCGGGTCGCCCCTCAATCCGCTTGGAGCCGACCAACAGATTGCTTGATAGAGAGTGATCGATCGGAACTGAACCACGATTCCGATGGCACGACGATTTCCTTGCTCCATCCCACGAGGGATTATGCCGATAATAAACATGAAAACATCGAAGTCCATGAACCTCTGGCATGGTGTCCATTTTGGCTGCGATGGACCTTGCTCGGTTGCTTTGCAATCGTATTTCTATTAATTATTGTAGCGCTATCTTTGATGATGCATTACTCTCGGCGTAATGATGGCCTATTTGAGGTCCGAGAAAAATTCCTTTATGTATGGAGATTCGCCCCAACCGCAGGTATGCCAAGATACAAACTAGTCATTTGAGGGCCTAGTAAAATTATCTAACATTTTTCCAGTTCTTACACTTATAATGCTTCTGTGGTCTCGTGTAGAGCTTCAAGCATTGCAATATATGCCTTGGATACAGCTTGAACAGGCTAGAAACCTGGATGAACTGAGCCTGGACTATACAACAATGCTGCTACCAATGATATTGATCTCCTCTTTGAGGCGAAGACACATGCTTGTCTTTTTCGCCGTGATTGGATCCTTGCTATTAAAGGTACAGATCGTTCTTTCTCCGACTCTCTATCAGTCATTAGGCACGCAAATTGAACGCCCGGTCCAAGTCCAAGTTCTAGACTATTTCCCTATTACTGCGGACTTAACCAATAACAGCAATGCCAGTCCTTTTTACTATGCCCGAGCCCTTCGCGATTTTAATGCGTCCCTCCCATTTGGAGTTTCAAAACAAGCCGCTTATCAAACATTCACTCGCGGTACCCTGGATGAGCCTATACACGTGGTTGTGGACGGACTATTCATGAATATGAAATGCCTAGAATCGAAAAGTTACTCGGCCTCCAGAGGAGGCCTGTGGAAAAATGAATATAGTTCCGGATATAATTTCACGATTGATATCCAGTTCGAAGATTGTGGCAAACCAGTAACCATTGAAAATAAGCAAATGGGTGCTGATCAGGTTTACTGGGCGTTTAAGGAGAAACTTGAACCGAGGAATCCATGTTCCTCGCTATCAAAAAGACACGCTCAATTTATCTATCATGGGTCTTACTATGGATCATCCATTGGGAATGATTCAATTCCAGAGCTGGAAGCCTTCGCAGCGGTCATCTGCTCATCGGACGCATGGATATCAAACGTGGAAATATCGGACAACGGTATAAGTTCAAACTTGTCATTGCTGGAAAACTCGGACATTACAATGATCGACTCGGACCCATGGATTATGTTGAGGAGCTCCATGCCAAACATAGGCTTCGTTGCAGCAATGGGCATCGGTTCATCTCCAGGCGGTGATGTCATGGGTCCTGTCCAGCTAATGGCTGATCTCCAGGGTGAAAATATGAACAGTTCCGATAAATCCCTGTATCGAAGTCAGGTTTTACGTGAAGCCACGATAAACATGGCAGAAGCCCTTGGACCCTTGGTCCTTCACCAAATCCGGCAAAAGAATAAGAATCAAATAGCGGGTTCAAAAACTTTGGAGATACTCAAACTCCATGTAAACGAAGCGGTTTGCCTATCAATGATAGGGGTCTCCGCTTTTGCGATATGCATCACTTTGGGAGTACTATTTTTATCCCGAAGTTTGCTCGGAGTTTGGGATAGGGACCCGGCCACGTTATTGGGATCTATCATGTTCTTTAACACCAATATTCAGTCTTACCCAAACGCCAAGAAGATTTTATCAAAGAAACGAGAAGAGAGAAAGCAAGAGTGGAGCCATTCCAACTATTCCCCCATCATTCTTAGGTTATGGGTCCGCTGTACTTTTACAATATTTCTCCTTTGTCTCATCGTGGGGCTTCTGACTTCACTTCGGACATCGGAGGCCTCTCATGGGTTAGTCACCATTAAAGAAAATAACCTCTCATCTTCAATGTGGAAGTCACTACCGACACTTGTTATGCTTGTTGTTTCGCTATATATCGGTTCAACTGACACAGCAATACGTCAGCTTGCTGGTCTATCTAGCCTTTCAACTAAACCCTGTCGTACATCTAGGCTGGATATATCACTTCTCAATATGGTCGGATTGCGGGCACTATACCATTCTTTGTCATTGAAACTTTCCGCCGTTTCTGTTTCACAGTTTCTGGCTTTTATTGCTGCATTCTTGACAACCCTCTCCTCCATTTTGCTCTCCTCGGAAGTGGTCCCAGAGTTTAGCCACACACAGTTCCAACAGAAGAGCTGGTTTGGCTCACGACCACTAAAGGATGATATGGACGTCTACCAAGAAAATAGGTTGGCTGTGAGTAGCTTGCTTCTGGCAAAGCGACAGACTAATTTCACATCTCCCCGAAATACATTTAATGACCTGGCTTTCCCATCGCTTGACATAGATGACTCGAGATGGGATGACGGAATATCAGTCAATGTCACCACTCCAGCGGCCAAATTACTTCCCAGTTGCGTCAAACTTTCGGATGATGATTTCTACATTAACGTCCGTACTACTACACTCAGCGGTAGGAACGTCAGCACCCACAATATACATTTCGACCAACCTTTCAAGTGTCCGAATGGAACAACATTGAATCTTACGGACTATGTGACCATCAATACTGTATACTTGGAAGATTACAATATGAGTTATATTGGAATGGTCATCAAATCTCCTGAAAACATGGTTGATATTAAATCGACGTGTGACCCCAAACGTGATGAGGATTCCGATCTAGAGGTACCTTGGAAATTCCAAACCTATGTATGGGGCAACTTTTCGACTTCTACTAGGAAATTCGACAGCATCTCGATTTGGAAATGCAATTACTCTTGGGCAGAGGTCACAGCAAATGCGAGGATGGTATGGGTGAATGGGAATACCTTGTTGGATCACGAGAACCCACCCATTTATGACAGCACAAATACCAAACCCTGGAATCCACCGTTTAGTATCCCTCAATTTGATCCATCATTCCCCACCCTACCGAGTTTTGGCAATCCTTTTCCCGAAATTCACTCCATTGGTCAGCGGGAACAAGCTTTGGCAGAAACATTCTCCGATCAATTTGGTGTTCTCCTAAAGCCGTATGGACCGCTCAATATCGACGATTTTGCTGAATCAGGACACGACGATGAAATACTCGAGGCACTCCACTCCAATGTTGGGTTTATATGTGCTCAACTTGCAAATTTCGAGCATCGTCTAGACACGAAGGAAAGCTCTACAACGTCTCCTACGCACCATACAGAACTTCCTCCAGTCAATGGAACGATTATCAATAATAAACGACAACGTTTGGTTCAAAACAGAGTAGTAACCTTCATCTTGGTGGCAATCTTGTCGTTGATTGCCGCCGTCAATATTTACGCCTTAGTCTCAGCATTTTTACGTCATAGAACGAAACTTAGGGGTAATTGGTTACTGGACTTGGAACTAAAAGGTCTGGCGCCAGACGGGTTTAGCAGTATCGCGATGACGGAATCTCTTATTCATGGTTCCAATGCCCTTGGTCCAACCCCAGAGAATTCACACACTTCAACCTTAAAAGAAATAAGCCAGCGATTAGAAGGAAAGCTTTTTAGATTGGGATGGTTTATGAGATCGGAAACAGAGGAAGTCGAATTTACCATTGGGGCATTAAATGACCCAGAATTCCAGTTCATGGAAGGCAAAGAGAGGATGGGAGGGAAATGCTGACCACTAGTTTAGACCTAATACATGTCCTATCATTATAATCGATGACTGAAACTTTTATAGAATGTCATTACGAATACTTCTCCATTATATGGTTGCTTTTTTGATGCGTACGTATGTTGGTGAAATTGAAGTGGTCGGACTGAACTTTGAACAAGGCATCTCATTTGTGGAGTCTCAATTTGGCCGGTTACCTACCTTGTCATCAGTTTGTCCGAATACGCGGAAGCACTACTTCCGGGCTTACGAGTCATGCAACTCTGCCTAAAGATCGGATGTAACGTAAACCCTTAATTTATTGCTATTGGATAACATCTCTATTCGGTCATTAATACATGCTAGGGCATGCCAGGGCAATCGTTATTTGCACTAATGGGATGGTCTCGGCTCACAATGTTCCACTGCAATGTGATCCTATTCGGAGCTAACGGCAAGAATCAGACGGGCATGCCAGCACTGTAACCAGACAAATGAGCCGGTACTGAGCTATTGCAGACAGGGATAAACCCGATATAACCCAACACAACCCCACTGCCATGGCCAGGTAAGGTCCCCGCAGACTGTCTCAACTTTGTCAACTCTGTGAGATAACGGTCGCCATGATGTTCCTTGCATATTGTACACTTCTCTTGGCGTGGGCCGCATCGGTCCTTGGCATCACTGTCACCACGTCCACTTCATCTTACACAATCAACACTGAAAGCAGCTATGGCTTTGTTGTCGCCATTAGTCGTTCAACTTGCGACATTACGTCGATGAAGTTCTACGGTACCGAGTACCAATACTCGAGCACCTATAGCCATATTGCTTCTGGCTTGGGTTCTGCAACCGTTTCATACACAACTTCAGGTGAGCATCCATTAAATCCACCACTGAACTTCTAGGCAAAGCTAATAAACCACGTTAGGCAATTATGTGATTGTCAAGTGTGTTGCCAGTAGCAGTTCTTTTGATCTGACGCACTACATGGTATTCGAGAATGGTGCCAACACCATCTACATGGGAACATACACCGGATCTGAACCCAGCGTTGGCGAACTCCGCTTCATCTTCCGCTTGACAGGCCTGACAGTTGCGTACCCATATGCTACCGTCTCGGACACAAGTGGTGGCACAGCAATTGAGGGCTCCGATGTGTACACTGTGAGCTCGCAGACACGTAGCAAATTCTACTCATCAGAGCGCTTCATTGATGACAGTGTCTACTGCGCTACCAATTCGGGTGCCTCCATCCATGCTTGCTGGGTGCGCCCCAACCAGCAGGCCACGGAGAAGAGCAGCGGTGGACCATTCTTCAGGGACATCAACCTTAACTATGGAGGCAGTTATCACAGCGTCACATATTACATGAACTCTGGTCATGTACAGACCGAAGACTACCGCCAGGGCTTCCACGGCCCCTACGTCTTTACCTTTAGCCGTAGTGGCATCCCGTCAGCGTCTGGATTCGACGTGTCATTCTTTGACAACCTGGGTCTCACTGGCTATGTCGGTGCTTCAGGTCGCGGGTATGTCAAAGGTACAGCATCCGGGGTGTCATCCAGCTTTCCCATTGTGCTCCACTGGTCCAACTCCAATTATCAAGGCTGGGCGTATGCTTCGTCGTCTGGTTCTTTCACCAGTCCAGCGCTAGTGGCAGGAACGTACACTATGAAGCTGTACCAAGATGAATTCCTGGCTGCTACTTCGACGGTCACCGTTTCTGCTGGCTCCACTGCGACGGCGAATATTGCCGCGACCAACACGATTCTTACAAGCAGCCACACAACGGTTTTCAAGATGGGTGACTACGATGGCCAGCCAACTGGCTTCCTGAATGCCGCCAATCAGCTGCGTATGCATCCTTCCGATAGCCGAATGTCTAGTTGGAGCCCCGGCACGGTGTCTTCAACCTCCGCCTCAAGCTGGCCCATGGCTATGTTCAAGGATGTCAATAACGGACAGAAGATTACATTCTCTCTCTCTTCCGCCATTAGCTCTAGTGCCACCCTGCGTATTGCTACGACGCTTTCGTTTGGTGGAGGCCGACCTCAGGCCACTGTGAACAGCTACACCTGCACCGCGCCGTCGGCGCCAACCAAGATTGATAGTCGAGGTGTGACACGAGGTGCTTATAGAGGTTATGGGGAGGTCTATGACTGCACTATTCCAAGCGGAAACCTAGTTAGCGGGACCAACACTGTTACAATCAACGTGATCTCAGGAACCAGCGGAGATGATTACTTGAGTCCCAATGTGGTGAGTATTGCCTATTGATATCAATATTCCAGGAAAGGTAACCTTGAATCACTAACTATTTTCCAGATCTTTGATGCTATTGAGCTATTTTACTAGTGTTAATCAGGCTTGGTTGGGGCCGTCTTGAAAAGGATCCATAACTATTCGAGCAACATTTTACTTTATCCGAATAGTCAGTGAGGTCAATTCAAGCGGCTACAAGGTTAGAAGTGTTAAAAGACTGCAAATAGCCTAAGAGGAGATCAAGGACGAAATGTGTGATGCGTTTATCCACTCCGGCCAATCTGTGCCTGGTTTATCACGGTCATCATGAAGGCCTCCTACACTTCTCTCGGAGGTTTTATTGTAATAGTTGCCGTTGAATCAAGTTCTAGGCGTAGGTAATAGACGCAATTGCGCAGTAGTTTGCAAGCTTGAAAGCTTTGGATGCATGACGTCAATACTACGACATGATTTCCGTGGGAGAAACGACAGCTGATTCCCCTCGCATCGCATCCCTTTAACCATATCCCCATCGACCGACCCTCATCGATAAAGCCAATCACGAGGACTAGGAAGAATGAACACAGTGGTGGACAAGAAGCGGGGGGCACCCACTGCCTACAACCATCAGGGTTCTTGGAAGAGTCGAAGTATTGTAGAAATACGTGTACATACTCCTAATTATTACCAGCTCCTAGTCGATGCCTGAAACATTGCAGCCACCTCCCCAGGATGTGTGGCTGCCTGCAATGCCACGTCGGTGAGATCAGCCATGTATGGTGAACAAACTAATGATTCCGTGTACCCTCTATCTCTTCCTTGACGCCGCGCATTTCATGACGCTGGAGTGGCATGATATGCGAAACAATAATAGTTCCAGTGGTACCAACCTATCCCGCTCCGCACTATAAGCAGGAGAATTGTGATAGCCCTATTGCGACTTCCGGTTCGTCGGGGTGGGGCATCCGAATAATCTCGGGCTGAGGCCACTAAACTCTAGGGAGGTCTAGATCAACACTAATGGTGACTTTGTATGTCAGAAGTATCCGATGACTGGCAGGGATCATTCGCACTTTTGGTGGGCGGCATATAGAGGCGGCCGGACCCGACCTCGTTACAATGGGCAAAAGAGACATTTCCTCCTAATGCATGGACTTTCCGATTCTATAATTCTAGCCGCTGGGGAATATTTCAAACGTGGCACCAAATATTGAATTTACTCCTTTTTTTATCCACTCTGGCTCTAGAATAATCTCTAATCGATATATTTTATGCCGCGTAGGTAGTCGTCATCTCTGCCGTCTTGGTGGAATTAGCCCCGCTGTGGCGAGTTAGCTGCATCGTGCCGCGCTCTTGAATGAATCAGGACGAATCAATGCTAGAGTGAGACATAAGCGACATACGTGTGCCGTCTCTACCCACGCTGCATACGATAAACAAGGGCTCACATGCTATCTACATAGTAGACTTGACGCGGCCCAGGCCTAGCTAAGTGAGGGGTAATACTCAAACACGGGTGCGGAGGGTTGAAACAGCATTTCAGCTTGGCTTCTCACTGCATTAGACGCTCTAATGTCAAACGCCATTGCATGGTCACAACGGATGGGTGGGCAACGGAAGCGCATCTTGTTGGTGATTGGTCCTAATATATTGAGTAAAGTAGCTTTCTTTGATTACAGAATTTGCTAACCGTAGTATTGATAAGCCGGAAGTCCTATGTGTTATTGAGAAGCAGACTTGTTGACATTTGGGACCGAGTGACACGCAGACCAGCATAGGCGAGGATTAGATTAGATCTGTTTTTAAGCTAACGGCACCTCCCGTGCGTCCACTCGTGAGCCTCGCATGCCCGATCGGCAATGCATCAAGATGAAAAAGGAATATGACTTTCCATCTCAGCCAGTCACATTGGTGTCGCGGATGAAAAGGAGTGAATCACATCCTTGCCTATGATGCATTGATTAGAGAAGCAGGAGCAGCTTACACCTCAGCACATTGGAGGGCCGGAACAAATTCCGTTGAATCGAGATCCGATCGAGAAGGGCTTTAACACTGATCTGTAGTGTTTTCCAAGTATATAAGGCGAGCAATATCCCTTTCAAATCAACAGCTTTTTCTCTTCATCGAGCATCCACCTCCATCTTACAAAATAACACACTTCTTCCAAGACATTACATCCTAAAGCCTGCACATAAAATGTCCAGCGACACTCTCAAGAACGGCGACTGGCTGCTTACAGGTAACAGCCTTTTCAGCAAAGATGGCTCCGTCGAGTTCAAGATGCAGGTAGATGGCAAAATTGCCGTCTATTGGGGAAGCGAGTGTCGTTTCCAGAACACCGCCGAGGAGCGAAACGACATCAAGGGCGTCCTCCTGCAGGATGACGGAAACCTTGTGATGTTGTAAGTTGCCTTCCAGTTGAAAACTCACTTTTTCGCGTGGCTGACACATGATATGTGTACAGTGACAACAGCGGTAATGAAGTCTGGTCTAGCGGCACGGGGGGCAAGGGTGACCAGTACACCTGGCTCCTCGTACAGAATGACGGAAACGTTGTTCTTTACAAGCCCATTTGGGCTAGCGACACCTGGAGGGGATAAATTCTATGTCTGAGCTGATATACGGGTCCGGGGAAACAAATATGAGTGGCGGTATAGGCTTGTTTGCTGTGACTAGGCGAATTTGTCACCTGCCCATCAGGAAACTAGCATTGACTATGAGCTCTATTACTCAATAAATGTCATAACGAAACTTGCTATCCATTTGATCAAACACACCCAAACTCCTAGTATTGACCATTATAATTCCTCCGTGATACTATCATTATTTCGTTGCCGAGCCGCATTGTATGACCTTTTCGAGGCCCCCAGTGGCTTGTCTATACCGTGCTTTACATCTTCCATTTGAATCACTTCAGGCCCAGTCGTTGAGTTGTCGCATTTTCCACGGTTTTTCGGTTGATCGGGAGGCATTTGTACAAATTCGACCGTGTTGGGATTATCACCGGAGCTCGTGCCTCCCCGATGTCGAACAAACTCCACGAGCTCGCCCAGAACCGCGAATTCGAGCTTGAGCTTCACCGTATATACGGCGACTTTTACTCCCTGTTGCCATTTCCATAAACCCATATATTCAATGACTAAAAGACCGATGTCCATGACAACAATAATCACATTGATAAGGAGCAGATGCCACATATACCTCCTTGTGTTGCCAAATGCCGTCTTAAGAATATCTGCTGTCCCCCAGAGGTAAAGACCGGAGATGATAAATTCTTGAAGGCAGAAGAAAGTCATTTGGACTTTTTCAAGGACATTGAACACCGACGTGAAGTTAGCCCGGCTGGGTTCTGTACTGTACTTGGACCCAAATACAAGAATCGTCATTGTAGTATGCCAGGTAACGCCGTTGGCGACAATCATCCAGAAGACTAAACGGAGCACCACAGCGTGATGAAGAACGAGGTGTAGTCGTGAATAGAGCACCACAGATTGGCCTGTGATCAAAAGAACCCATCCTACCGCATCAATCATCATACCGACCCAGGCATGGCTGAGCTCAAAGTGTTCCACCAGAAGCCCCACTGAATATGGAATCGCACCGAATGATGCGAGAGAGATGCTCCAGAAGTAGAGTCCCTGGCGTTTCTTAAATGTAGAGCTGATGAGGATGAGAAGCTCGATAGCATTGTACATGGACAGTGTCGAGCAGACCTATGATGAAACTGTCAGCGCTGTCAGGTACATTATCGAGAGATGCGCTATACAATGATCATCACACCAGCGGGACCATAGACAGTGGATGTTCTATACGCAGCCCCGTCCTCAGACGCGCTGGACATTGTTGATCTGCAACCCTCTTTGGCGAGACGATGAGGGCAAAAAGTGGGTGCAGCCGTGACATCCGCATTGGAGAGGATGGGCCTGAGCTTTTACCGCGCGGTCCGAGTAGTGCATGTACCCCGTGATTCCCGCCGAGAGCCGCTGCAAGGCCAGAGAATCCGTCGACCTGGACACGATTCGAACCTGGGGTAGTCTGTGGAGTGCGGGGGTTAGTGCCGGTAGTTGAATCTGTCTGTGCTAGAATTCTGCGAAAAACAAAAGTCTCACGTGCTGTGGAATTCGCAGTTCTCAGTCTGCCATTCTCTCAACCCGCATTGACGTAGGTGGAATGTATTAGCTTCGGCGAAAGTTGCCCATCAGAGCGATCCAGGTCGATCCGCGCGAGACTAGGGACCCCCAGCTTCAGTAGCGTCCCCTGAAGCCGTCATTGGCGAATCAGAGCTAGCATCGCCACCTTGGAGGCTTCGCTTCATGAAGCCATGGATGTAGCGGCAAATCACAAGAGCAATCGGTAAGGAAGGGTTAGCAAGGGTCTTAACTGCCGACGGCAAGAAATGATATGCACAATTATCTAAATATCCTGTATAAAAGTCTATGAAAGCCCCCTATTCCGTATTGTCGCATTGGCAAACTCAACTCACTATCTTTGCCCTAAATGTTTATCCAATATCGTGTGCCAAATTTCGTCAAGAAAAACGAAGGATAAAAAGACGGCTTAGTTCTTCGCTGCAATGCCTTGAGGAGCTTTGAGCTTAGCCAGGATTACAACAAGACCGCCAACCAGGCACATGGTTCCGCTAAAGATGGATACTTGAGAAAAGCCTCCGAACCTGTCGATAAGTGCACCATTCACAGGTGGCCCAATCAACGAAGCAATGCCACTCACTGCCATTCCCATTCCAGTGTAGGTGCCCAGGTCTCGTCCATCCTTGGGGCATTTTGCCAGTGCGGCAGCACCTCCCGAGATGATGGTACCAGAAGTAAACCCAAAGATGACGGAAAACACAATGATTTCCGCGTTTGTCTTGACTGAGTTGAGACAAAAGATAACAACTCCGTTAATGATACCGGCACCGCAAAGAATGTTCAGTGGTCCAAACTTGTCAGCCAAAATTCCAGGGATGATGCGGCCAAATGTTGATGATGCATTGATGATTGCAAGCAAATACGATGCAAGTGTAGCATCCATTCCTCGATACACGCCATAAGTGGGCATGAAGAACAGCGGGGTGAACATGCCGAGGAATATGAAAAAGAGGGAAACAACGAGAAGCACAAATTCAGGCTGTTTCCAAGCCGCGCCGATAAAGAAGTTGGTTGTTCTCGGTGGCAGGCGAGCCTTGACTGCCACGCATGCAAATGCCAGAAGAGGCAACATGACGAAGCCAAGGATTCGAACGGTCCATCCAAAGCCGAGAGAAGATTCGTTGAGCATCTTGGACAGGGCAATTGGGATGATGATGCCGCCAATGGAGGACCCTGAAGCCGCTATACCCAGCGCAGCAGCTCGTTTCTTGTCAAAGAATTGGCCTACTGCACCCATGCACGGGAACATGAGAAGGCCCATAACAATTCCAATGAGGACGCCGTGTACAAGCATGAATTGCCAATACTCGGAGCACAGGCTCAGCATCATGATTGCAAACACGTACGCGATCATAGCTGGTCGAAGTACCTATTCCTTTTCGTTAGTTCAGGTAAGGAACTATAGGGATTTTCAGGTACTTACCCAGGCACCAAAGCGGTCGAACAGGGGCCCCGCAATAGCTCCCGCGGCGAATTGAAGAAATGCTGCAAGGGAACCTATCCAAGCAATCTTATCCTGAGAGTCACCTTGCAGCTGGTGTGTATAATAATAAGCCTGAAAAATTCCAAAAGAATTTGCGAATCCAAGTCCGCAGAAGAAGATGAAGGCAGCACCAGCGGCAACGAGCCATGCTCGAAGGCCACCATCCGGTGCAGGCTCATGGAGGACATCATCCTTCTCTCCGTGTTCCCGGACAACATTTGGAAGTGCTCCGTCGCTTTTCACTGAGCCTTCTAGATCAGGTGTTGTACTGGCCATTTTGCTGGTGTATGTGTGGAAAAGCAGACTTAAAGATGGTGTATGGGTTTGGTGTTTGCTAGTCGACAAGGATGATGAGTGATGGTATAATATTTATATCGAAGAGAAGGGGCCAACAAGAAGTTTTTGAGTTTGAGTCTTATTCTATGGAGAATATTCGCATGATTCCAAACGAAAAAGCGCATTCATCAAATCATTTTATATTCCTCGACCTCTTTGATGTCCTCCCCATCACGCTATCGGTGATAACCCCTGTCGGGGATAGTTTCACCGGCGGAGTCGGATCCGACACCCTAGCCAATCAGCAATCGATAAAAGTCGGCGTATGGCTGGCGACACGGACCAAAAGCGCAAATACCGACCGAGGGGGCTGACGCCGCATCATCCATCAGCAGTTATATTTCAAAGCGGCCCGGCTCAGACTCGGTCGGGGATATTAATGACGGATATTTCCCGGCCAAGCCCTACAAGGCGACATTGCAAAGATCCTGGAAGCGATCCAAAGACATTGCACAATGGTGGAACCCGAGCGTCGACGCCGCAGACCGGCCATGTGCGTCGCCCCAAAGAATGTTGAGTGATGTTACTGACCAATGGCCACAGCTCATGCGCTCTGTGTCGGCGACGCAAGATTCGTTGCAATAGGGAGATGCCATGCAGCAATTGCGTGCGATCCAAGAGCGAACCCTGTGTCTATGAGAATCCCCCTCCACCACCTCTACGTCAACCAATCAACCGCGACAAACTTGCTTCGCCTACATCTACATCTACATCTGCATCTACATCTACACGCACCCAATCATCGCCAGGTAGCCATGCCATCATCCCACTTGATGGGGCTTCATTCCATGGCAGTCATGCCTCTATATCAGTTGGCGCCACCTCAACAACAGCATCTTCACCAACAAACCCATCCTCCATGGGGGATTTCGAGTCCATGAGAAGGCGGATTCAGGAGCTAGAAAAGCAATTGAATCGCAGGGACGAAAATGTCAAACAACCCGACTTTACGCCTGCAATCTTCAGCATGGACACGGCGGAGTCAGGTATCGCAGGAACATTTCACATCCAACGTGATGGCCAGCAAACCAACAGTGCACAATGGACTAGTCGGAATGTCATGCACAAAACCCGGCTATTTGGTCAAAGCCATTGGTTTAATGGTGTTACTCTAGTAAGCACTCTTTTACCCCAAACTTGCGCCTCACCGGATCTAACATGAGACCAGTTCCAAGACATCTTTGAGCTCCTTGAACCCTATGTCCACGACCCGTCATCCAAACCCACGGCTGGAATTAAGAAATGCAAGTCGATAGCCAGGGCTATTAAACTAAGCCGCTCACCTCCTTGGCCTTTGCCGCCAACGACTGACTTGCCTTCGAGGGACGTCGCGGATGCGCTGGTTGACTGCTATCTTCGGTCATCGGAAAGCATCTATCGAGTTCTTCACGTTCCGTCTTTCAAGCGAGATTATGAGAATCTGTGGGTCTCGGGCGCAGACCGAGACATGGCATTTGTGATACAGGTTAAGCTGGTACTCGCCATTGGAGCTGTCACCTATGACAAGGCATTCTCTCTTCGCTTATCTGCCCTGAGATGGATTTATGAGGCGCAGACCTGGCTTGCAGCCCCGGTGTACAAGTCCAGGTTGGTACTCCAAACCATGCAGACACATGTTCTTCATCTCCTTGCTCGAGAAGTAGTGGGCGTGGGCGAGGATCTCGTGTGGGCCTCGTCAGGGGAATTGCTTCGAAGGGCCATATTCATGGGTCTGCACGTAGATCCTGCACGCTTGCCCCCAAGGTCTACCCTTGCGTCGGAGATGCGACGACGGATCTGGAACACCATCATCGAAATCAACGTCATGTCCAGCATGAGCTCTGGGGGCGCACCCTTCCTTTCCCTTGATGACTTTAACACAGAACCGCCTGGTAATCTCGACGATGATCAACTCTTGTCCGATGATCCCGTGTTGAAGCCAGACAACGAGTTCACCCAGGTGTCTATTGCGATCGCTTTAAGAAAGACGCTGCCGATTCGCCTTGAAATCACCAAGTTCTTGAACAGCCTCAACGCTTCGGCTTCGTACGACGAAACGCTGCGACTGGATGCCAAAATCAGGTCAATCTACAAGGACGTGAGTAAACTGCTGAGAGGCTTTGGTCAGATGGGTGAAGACAATTCGCAACCCCCTTATGCAATTCAGGTGGTAGATTTCATTATCCGCCGATGCATACTTGCCCTTCATGCGCCATATTTTGGGCCATCTCTGCATGAAGCCTCTTACGCTTTCTCTCGAAAAATACTCCTTGATACATCCCTAAAGCTTTGGGCCGCAGCTTATCCTTCCTCATTTGTTGCATATCCACATCCAGGAGTGGAAAAGCCAGAGGAAACACTTCTGTCGCGACTGACGTGTTCCAGCTGCCTCTTTTATCGCATTGTCGCTATGCAATGCTTCTTCTTTATATCTTCAGAGGTTATTAGCCAGTTACAGGAAGATGAGGGTTTCGGTACAATGAGTGTTCGACCGGATCTCCTGGCCGTGGTGAGAGAGGTAAAAGATTGGTGTTGGAAGAGCATTGAGGCTGGAGAAACCAATATGAAGGGATACCTGTTCAGCTCCATGGTTCTTTGTCAACTGAACGCCCTCAGCCAAGGAGCTTCGCGTGAACAAATGGCTTTGGCCATCGTCAAGTCCGTGGAGAGTACTGTGGAGGAGTGCTTAGCGAAGTTTGAAGTAGAGATTGGCAACTTGCAAGCCGAAACTTCGGGTAATGTACTTGGCATTGCTACACCAACGGGATTCATGGAGGACTGGGATCTAATGGTAAGCAAATTACCGCATCCATTTAAGATTAATTCACTGATTTCTTGTTTTAGATGGCAGATTCCGACTTCAACATTGGCGACTGGGACCCAAATGGGTGGGCAATGAATGATGCAAGTATGAATGAATTTTCCATCTGGTGAGGACTTCGTGCGTTGTTTTGAGAATCATACATATATACAAAAGCATGGCAAGCTCCGCTCTTCTTTACGGCTATGGCTAGATAGCAATAGAATCCAACAGATACCCTTTCGAACGGCGGTAGTTCTGGGTCGCTGGTGAAAGAATATATCTTCACTCAAGGCGTTTTTTAGACAGTAAATAACAACATAGGGATTCTCAATACCAAAAATACTAATTTCAATAAGCCTTCTAAGCCAAACTAATAGAATAAGATTTCCCTGGGGCCGTATCAACGGATTTGACAGCCTTGCTATTGATTTTGAAACTTGATCCTTCGCCAACCCTCAGGTTAAGCTTACCACCCAGTCGAGACAAAATTGTGGCTTTGCTGAGCTTCCCCTTGGCCCAACTTAAGGATACTTCGAATCCACCTCGGGCCACAAGACCAGAAACTGAACCATCTTGGAAATCTGTGGGGAGTGCGGGAAGCAGGTGGACTGCTCCTGTATGACTCTGGAGGAGCATCTCCGAAACGGTAGCCACCATTCCAAAATTGCTATCAATCTGGAAGATGTTTGAGCTGTCAATGTTATTAAAGAGATTGTCCATGGTGTGAGTTGTCAGCAGCAACTGGGTGTGGTTTAGCGCCTGATCTCCGTCAAGAAGCCTTGAAAAACAAGCAGCGGTCCAAGTACGTGACCAGCCTGTACCAGCACCGCCAGCGTCCAGACGGCGGTTCAGGGACACTCTAGCCGCATCTGCAAGTGTCTTATTGATAAGTGGCGACATTTGGCTACCAGGGAAAAGGTCAAAAAGATGCGAAATGTGTCTGTGCGCCACCTCGCCCTCGAGATAGTCGTGACGCCATTCCTGAATCTGCCCATACTGACCAATTTGATGAGGACGAAGGTTGTCATGCCATTTTTGGATGTTGGCCAAAACTTCATCACCCTTGGCGTCGACGCCTAGAACGGAAATCATATCTTGGAGGTTTGTGTAGAACTGACGGAGGAGCGACATGTCCATGGTTGGCGAGATGTCTATTCCCTCCTGTGCGTTGTAAGTCGTATAGTTCTTTGGGACTCGGAAGGCATTTTCTGGTGAGGAGGACGGTCCAGTGGAAGTGTATCCCTCAAACTCAAAGAGGTAGCAGTCAAGGAATTTCGCTGCGTCGTGAAACATGGGCCAAGCCTCTTTGGCGAGGAAGTCTTTGTCTCCGGTAAAGCGGTAATGCTCCATCATGTGAGTGGAAAGCCAAAGTTGACTCATCGGCCACATTGTCCATTTGGTACCGTTATCATGGGGGGCAGAATCTCCCCAGAGATCAAAATTGTGGTGAGATACCGAACCCTCACACCCATACATGCGTTTGGCGACCTCTTTTCCTCGCCCTCGGCCCCGCTGCATGAGGTCCCAAAGTGGACTCAGAGTCTCTACCAGGTTGGTCGTTTCGGCAAGCCAATAGTTCATCTCTAGGTTAATGTTCGCAGTGTACTTTCCTCCCCTAAATGATGATTAGATGCCTTTTGTTCTTGGTAGTGAATGCCAATACTCACCATGGCGGGCTGTAGTTCTCATTCCAAATGCCTTGTAAATTAGCTGGTAGTCCAAACCCAGCGTCGTCTGTCTCACGTGACGATGAAACGAGCAAGTGGCGGCCAAACTGGAACATTAAGGCGATAAATCCGTGGTCAGAGCCAGGGTTTTGTCTGTAAGCTTCCAGGCGCTGGTCTGTGGGCAAAGTCGAGATCTTGTCGTCCTTGAGTTCGAGCGATACACGACCAATTAACTTTTCATGGTCTTTAACGGCCTTGGACTTGATCTCTTCAAACCCTGCCTTTTCAGCGGCATCCAGTTTTCGATTCACCTCAGCCTGGTACTTTTCTTTGCTATCCCAGCGAAACTCAGTCTCTGCATCATAGAACAAATCTACAGTTTTTGCCCCAACGACATCGAACGCCGTCCCATTCGTCGTGAGCTTTCCTATAATTTCCCGTATTAGGTAAATGTGAAAAGCATAATACAAGGTCAACTATACCATCATCTGCTACTATTCGCAGGCCTGAAGAAAAGGCTATCGAAGTAGCATTCGTGCCCCCGACATCGACCGTAATAGTCCGAGACTCCACATCTGCTTCATGGGACAGGATGCCCCGGTCCCGATATAGAGAGGCTGTGACGTTTAAGTTTCCTGATTTATTCGCTTTGAGGCGCAAAGCGATAACCCCGAAAGCATGGCTTGCGATAACCTCGCGGCTATGAATTTCAATGTTAGTAGACTGGAAGAAGGACCCCCCTGATGTATGCAAAACACACCTATACTCTACGCCGTCGTACTCGTAACTAAGCCCGCTGTGGCCTTGGAGAGTATCCAGCCAGCGCTCATAATTCTCCCACTGGTCTTCCTTGTGCCCAAACTCTAGGTATAAGTCATTGGTAACGCCATATGCACGGCTCGTGTTTGGTATCGCCGACATATTTCTCAGAACCAACGCTCCAGCGGCAGTGATTTCGCCATTCTTCAGCAATTCACGAGCTTCGGGGAATCCGGTTAGAGATCCATTGTTGATTCTGTCCTGGAATGTGCCGCTCCAGACCGAATGCTCGTTCAGGATTATTCTCTCGGTAGCCGAACCGAGAACCATGCCACCGAGTCGGCCATTGCCGATAGCAAGGGCTTGAGTGAAGCCCTCTGCCGGTTGCTTGTACCAGAGATGGCGGCTAGCTACATAGTCGCCCAATGCTGCGACCGATGGGACAAGCCCAACTGTAAGTATTGAATTGAGATGCATTTTGTATTGCAATGACGCAAGAAACGGCTGCTAGATCTCAAACGATCATATTCCCGCTGCCATCCATCAGTACCATTGATAGCATGGAATGTCTTTGCTTTATAACTTGTATGGCTGCATACGGGAAATTCTGTTCTTCTCTCGCTAGATCTCTTATTTAATTGACGATCCCTGTAGCCTCAAATATCCGTCGCTAGATTCTCATAGGACAGAAAACAGCGAATTTGTGGCTAGACCTGACTTCGGGCCAAAATAAAGTATGCGGACTTCGATATCGAGTGATGATCTACTTAGCCTAATATTCCGCCTCCTCAGAATAGTTGAAAACGGCAACAAATCCCGAGGGCTCGGGAGTTAATGTGATTACCGGCCCTACCGGAAGAATCCCCGTCCGATCGGCGCCAATACGAGGCGGGGTTGGCTTGCGGGCACCCATGCTCCTACTCTTTTCAGAGAGCTTCCGTGCCAATTGATTCAGGTTTTCCCGCGACTAATTCGTACATTTCCCCTCTTTTAACGATGGTGACATCATGTGAGGAGAGAACTCATCGTGGTTAGCCGAAATTGCACTTCTGGGATTCATCCCGTCCAGCGTTTATTCTCAGGTAGCTATTGAGTCAGGTCTAAATCGTACGATCAAGAAGCAAAACCATCCCAGGGTATATACCTCTCTCAGAAAACACCTTACCCCAGCATCAATTGCTTGATTGCCTCATCAAATGTATTCTTGTTACGAATCCAACCCAGCCAGTGCAAGGCAAGCATTTCAAAGCTTCCTCCAATTGCCATTAGTCTAGTATTGTTGTCCCATTGCTAATCTCCGTCACCTCTTGCATTTCAGACATATTTTTCTGTCTCCACAGAGCACTCTTTTCAACTTCCTGTTCCGCCCCTAGCCAAGTCCTCCCTTTTAGATGTCGGAGGCACAATTGTCTTCCTTCTTCGGGATAATATAGCCAGCTTGCCCATTTAGTCCACTATGTCCAGTCAGTAATCTTATCCAAGAGTGGCTTTGTCAAGTAGAGGAACACGAGGCATTATGAATAACGCAGTGATCGAGAGATCAAGTTTTAATGCAGGGAGACATATTTCAAATAGGCAAGATGGACTCACCAAACCCTCCTTCATCTGAGCTCGGGCGCGCTGGCCAACCTTGTCCTCAATAAAGTCGCCGCGAAGCATTGCTAGGCGCGTTGGGAAGACTCTTTCCAAGTAATGCGCAGTTGAGGCTATGTGCGGCTTATCATGCCAGAAAAACAACGGCGTGAGTGGGATTTTAGAGTCCGGAGTTGGACTAAATTCCCGCTTCAGAGAAGTTGTCACTTCCTTCAGCACTGGGAATTCAACGACAGCGGCGGAGGCAGCATAACCAAGCATGCGCACCGCCGGGAGACATACATATTTGACCGGCACCTCTGGCTCGGACTCGGAGTTTTGCATGATCATCAGCATGGGGTCCAAGGGGAAATCAGAGACCATAACCCAGTCATGTTGCTGCACCCACACATACGGGGTTTCCGTCATTCTCAACGCCGACCGCACCGCCAAGCCAAACCCAAGTCTCTTTTCAGGCTCTATAAAGGTGACTGATTTATCAGAGGTTTGGCTTGTCGAAAGAGATACGACATTATGGCCCTCGTACGCGCTTCCAAATTCGGCTTCTGCGCTACCCTTTACAAGCGTAGGGTCATTGCCAGTCCGGTGATAGTGGTCGAGGATCACGCTCTTCACATTTTTCTTGTAAGTCTCGTAGTTCTTTGCCTGCTCTTGGGTGATTCGGCCTTTTTTCAGACGTTCCTTGGCGTCGACTCTCTCATAGCCATCGAAAACCACAATGACGTTGCAGCTCAGCAAACCTGGGCAATGAGTCTTGAAGGATTCCAAAACGGATGACACCAGCTCAGTTGACGGGGAAGACGGTGTCACAGATGTGGTAATAATTACCGTCAGCAAGCTGCGCGCACGCAGGGCCGACTCCGTCATGCTGGCTGAGTCGTGCATAAAAGAGTTGGAATTATGAAGATTTACGTCTTGTGTGTCACGTGTCGCGTGGTGGAGCTCGGACCGGTCTAGCCAAAGATGCGCTACCCTACAACGACTTACTCTCTATTGAGGCCGTCTGTTTCTACTCGCAGTTGTCATGTTCTAGTATTAGATACTTTGTTAGGTCTTGAGGATGAAAATTTGGCTAACACTACATCAGCTCAATAAGTCTATTTCAAAAAATGTTCAATCAAATACCCAAAGCTCAAAACTCCGCACCACAATAACAAATCGTCAATTTGAAGTTCGTTGTTTTCGCCTAGCTTTTGCCCTCTATGCGTTTCGCTGCTTCTCTTTCCCAAACTCATTTCGATTTACCAGAATGAGACAACAGAACCGCAAATATGGTATTTACGCTTTTGTGACAGTTATGGCAACCAGGCCATCTGACATCTTACCCAAAATGGGATGGGCAATTTCTTAGTTAAATCTCAAGGATGAGGCTCCTATCGTGTCAATCCATGTAAAAATAACAAGGAAATACGTGAAACATGGCTGATACGATCTAAAGGATTTTTGATCTTATCAAGCTGCATCCTGCCCCCACGAAAAAGTCCAATTGTTGCACCCCACACTGCAAAGTCGTGCGACTTGGCTCAGAACTTCGAGACCAAACAAAATCCCTGCCCAGCCACAATGTGACAGATTATTTTGACATGTGCTAAATGTAGAATGACTTGGCTTCATTGAGTAATTATAGAGGCCTGTTCTAACCTTTGTAAAAAGCAAAGCCTTGAATCCTCGGTCTCATTCTTACGCGAGTCAAAACGGTCTGTGTTTAACATTGTTAGCAGAAACCATTCATTGTTTTTAATCATATTTTCTGTAGTCATCCCTTTCATTAGTTATTTGGAAAATGATGCGGCAGTTCTCCTAATGTTCCTTCGTTGTTACTAAAACGCTGATTAATATTCAATAGAAGTATGTGCATTTGTCGGCACGCTCCGCCCATGGAGGGAGTACCCCTATTCCTCCGGAATGGCTATGCAGCCTCAATTTGTTTCAGCTCTGACGGGGCAACTCTGTTTTAGCCTTTATGCTACTTTGCATATCACAACTGCTTGCACTTTTGGGATCAAGGTTTTTGATCCTAATGTATTCCCTTTCATCTGCTCAATCACAGAGACCAGGGCGTCCGTGGCATGGACCACTGGACCAAGCGAAGCTGATCAGATCAACCAAGGCTGCTACGATGCTAGTGGGGCTGAAGGAGCAAGACGAGACGGGACGAGGGCCGCGCGGGCCACGATGGATGTCACAGTATCACTGGCATCCGCACAAATTCCCCGCATCTAAATTTATACTTTTGTAACGTGGCTCTGGAGGGAATCCAGAATAGGATTTTAAGGGGAAAATGTGACGAAATGCAGGCGCAGGAGCTGGAAATGACGAATTGCTTTTGCGACAGTTTTGACGTGCGTTCCCGTCTGGAGAATGCAGCTCTTGTCCGTATCCGGCATAATTCGCTAACCACCTGCCAAAGCCAGTGCTTGGTGCCCGTGCAAATAACAGCGGCTACCCCAGGTCTCGGCTGATGAGGTGAGGCAGAGTTGCTCCCCGAAAGTTAAATATGTTACACCTCGAAGCTTGCGACAGGACCGTCTGCGGGTATAGTGCATCTCGGCTCATGGGTATGACGCGGGAATTATTCTTCTAGATTCAAGGACAATGCATATCATATCTACTAGCCTAGAGCTGACGGGATTCGGTAATAGTGGGTGAATAAGGGCCGCAAGGTTGCGAGTGTCTACTCCCAGTTGCGTATTTATCGACTCTCAATTGGTGGCTGCGGAGAAACACGCTTACAGGCGCCGAAAGTATAACTATTCGCCGGACAATATGAACTCAATAGCGCGATCGACACTGCTACGTTGTAGCCGAGGTAGAAACCTTGAATCTCACCACTAAATTCCGAGATGTGTACAAGGTCCATTCATAAAAAAACATGATTGAAAGATAATATATCCCGAGCTGTCAATAATGCTTAAATCCTTTTGCGCAATACGGTTCCTTGGCCTCCGCTCACTTCCTTCGGTATCTTACCGATCTACAAACGGAGCCTCGCTGGGATCGTAAATCAAGTTGGGGCGAGGGGATTGAAGAGCATGGCAACACTGTCGTAGCGGAGATTGTGTGGGCCAGCAGGATTCGAACGGGAAATTAAGCACCTTTGCCGAGGCCAGGAACAGGGAACCTCGCCGTACGTGTGCGTGCGGTTTGTCAATGGCGGGGCTCTCGTTGGATCGATTGACTAGGCATGGAGAATGGAAAGGCGGATTCCTAGCATCATGGCCATCTCCAAACCGACTTCATTTTTGGGTCCAAGTAGTTGGTGTGTAGCGCGACGAGTAGGGCACCGAATTTTCTCCACGCCGTTTCCTTTCATTGCCACTCGACGGTAACTTGGCGTAATTAGGCGGCAAACACTGTCCATGCCTGTTCAAGCATAGAACGCTTCACCAAGCCCGGTCCCGAGCTGCAGCGTCGGGAAATGATTCGCATGCACCTGAGCGGATGCCGGTCACTCTCGACGGGGAGTGTCTGAGCCGCCGGTGATGATGGAATTAGTGGACAGGCGTCACACGAAACGACCGGCACGCCAGCAGCCACAGAAGGCCCCGGGATGGCGGAACCGGCCACTAGTTAGCCAGGCCAACCAGTGGAAAAACCACGGGTGCATGCTTCCAGGGGACCAGTCCGCCTGGCCTGTGTCGCCGCCCGCAGCCCGCACACTACTCCGTAAGCCGACGGGGTGATGGGTCTCAGTGGGCGGGATCAGTTCCCGGGACCAATACAGGCATCACTCCGGCCCTTGCCAAGCCAGGTTGAAGCCAGGTTGAACCTAGGGTTGCCCCCCCGGCACGGACGAGATCAATTCAGGCCGGCCTTGGCTATTGAAGGGATCGTCACGGCCGAAACACTGTTCAGATGATAAGACTTTACTGGATTCATGTTAACGTCTTAGCAACTCTCGTATGACCCTTGTGTCTTGCGTCGTGCTGCAGCCATCTGCGATTATAACGATGCCCAATTGCTTGCTTCTGCCAGAAACTTGTCTCACAGGCATTTACCGGACTATGCTCGGCGAACCACATTCCCCAGGAGGCGACCCCGGCACGTGGCGTGTTCAGCTCAGCAGCGGCAAAGAGCCGGCTTCTGCATCTGGAAGATTTTAAGTTTGCCGTCCTTGTCCCGCGGAGCTCAAACCGGAGGAACATAGACCAAAATTTCCCGACCTCAGGGGACGGTGGCGCGCCCTCTAAGCCTGTTGCGCAGCCAGAGGCGTTCGCTTGCAGCCAAGGCGCTAGGGAGGAACCCAAAGCAATGGGGAAAAAAAAAAAACGCCGCGCCGATTAATCGTATCGAATTTCGTAGTCAGTAGGGTATGACGCAGAACATTGCCATGTGAGACAGCGAGGCGCTGCTGCTGCGTCTTTTTGATGTTGCTGATTCACCTGAGTCACGAGCCGCATGGCAACCCACCCGCAACACTCCATGTGGCCAATATCGCAGCACTTTGACGGCACGTTTGGAGGCGCTGATCTTTGGCGCACTCGGGCCAGGTTTTTCTGGAATAACTGGTGGGGGAATCCCAGCCTTACACCCGTAGCTGCGCAGACGAGACGCGTGCGTGGCCGTGTCCGATTGCTGGTGGCGCTGAAACCTCGACACGTCCAAGCGTCTCCTCACTGACTCGCCAGGGACTGGAACTTAGAGTTCGACTAAGGCCTGCAGCCATTCCCGATTGCCACTGGCACTATGGAGTAGTTGACATGCCCATCAGTCCATTGTGGGTTCGTCTGTGACACTGGTTGTGCCCCTGTCCTGATGGGCCTCGATGGGGGAGGGGGGGAGGCTCTTTAAGATTCGCCGTTGCCATGTCTTGTCGAGCGACTTGGGTTCGCGATCTTCGACATTGCATGAACGACGCCGCTCCACGGAACTGCAGCTGTTAACCTCGTGGAGCGATCGCTGGAGGGAAGTGAAAAAGGGAGTCGACTCTTGGGGTTCCGTCATCTTGCAATCGCCCACTTACATCCGCATCTCTCGCCCATCATGGCCATGGACGACCGCCGGTCGAGCATTCTGGCCGCCGAATATGTCAACTTCACACTGGCCACCATCTTCATCCTCTTCCGCTTCATGAGCCGAAGGCTCAAGCGGGTCAATATTTGGTGGGATGACTACATGGCCCTTGGTTGCTATGTGAGAACGCCTACAAGTTCTGCCCAGGAGCTTTCCCGTGCTAACTGTAGCTGCAGGCTACCAATGTGTTTTGGGCGGTAATCATTCCTCTTTGTAAGTGATTCAACGATGCTCAGCCATCGCACCGTACTTACAAGTGTCCACAGGGGTCGAGAAGGGCATCGGCATGCACATTCAGGACGTCACTTGGATCACACCCGAAGAAGCAATTACGAAATCAAAGCTCTACCTATACATTGGAGAAATCGTCTACTCGGTATCCTTATTCTTCGGCAAGGCGGCACTACTCCTCTTCTACTGGCGCGTATTCAGGGTCGCCGAAATCAAGACCCCCGTCGTTATTCTCTTCTCCTGTTCCCTGATTTGGTTCATTTGCCGAGTATGTATTCCAGCACTGGTACAGCTGAGAACTTCCTAACACAAATGTTGCAGATGTTCATGTGCATCTTTCACTGCGTTCCCGTCAAGGCTTATTGGGATCTCACCATCACGGACAAGCGATGCGACATCGACGACAAGAAGTTTATTCTCGGAACCGTCATTGTACACGTAACGATCGATTTCGCCATTATGATTCTTCCAGTTTATCAAATTCGCAAGCTCCAACTTCCTCGAATTCAAAAGGCCGGTGTCATGGTCATGTTTGTGCTTGGTATCTTGTGAGTTCTGTCGGCTCTCCGATTGAATTCGACGCTAACATCCCCCCAGTGTCTGTGTTGTTGCCCTAGTCATCATGGTCAAGACGACTCAATTGGACACCACTTCCATGGACGTGACATGGAACCTGACGGACATTATGCTCTGGGCCTCCGCAGAGGTTAACCTGGTGACAGTCTCCGGTGAGTTTTATTCAAGACGAAGCCTCTAATACTAGAATCTAACAAGTCTGTAAAGCCTGCCTCCCCTGCGTCAGACCCGCACTCGCGTACATTTTCTCACTCGGCCGATACCAAACATCTCTCGCATCGGGACCGACCAGCAACGGCCAGAGCGGAAACAAGGGCTCCATGCACCTTTCAGTTCTACGGAAGAGCAACAACAGGGGCGACGAAGCTGGTTCCACCTACCAGCTTGCGGATTCAGTCAAGAATGATTCACTTTCGGATTTCGACGCCCACGCCATGGACAGAGTTGGCGTCAAAACCTCCATCACCCAGGGAAGCTTCGGAAATTCGCGGCTGGACATGGAGAGCGGGATCAGGGTCAAGAACGAGACGACCATTGAAGTTTCCAGGTCGCCCTAGCGTGAAAATAACTACCTATAATTACGACGATTTTAATTTTGCAACACCCCTTTGGCGCCACGGCACAAACGGATTTATGGATGAATGAAACTATATACTTTTTAGTGTGCTTTCTGGGACAAACGGCGGACTTGGTTCTTGTACTTCTGATACCCTTGGCTCTTAGCAGAGCCCGAATTAGCGTCATATGATTCCAAAGAACGGTTTTTATGACGATTCTGTGGTGCCTCTGCCGTTTTTTAGACGCCAACGTGCGCAAGTAACTGGTGCCGGACCTAGTCCAAGACCCTGAATGTCGTCAGCCCTGTGATCTACCAGACCACGGACCGAGATGCCGTCCACCCCGACACGAGGCAATTTAACTTGGTTCATTGCTGCCAGTCAAACGGTTCTCGAGGACCGGGTGGGTGGGGGAACTGCTTCCACGGACCGACAGAGTGTCTCAATTTAGTTCGCCACCACGCTATTATAGACCGGGGAGGCGGCTCCCCCACAAAACCGGATCCGCCCGCGGGAGTAAGAGAGAGAGAGCTCGAGGGGTTTGTTCAGCTCTGTGAACGGCCGTGATTTTAGTGGTCTTCCACGACTAGTTGGGACTTTTACATAGCTTCGCCGTTGCGCCCGCGGAAGATTCTTAAGCATACGCGTCACATCGAAACTAGCATGGCAAAGTGCACGAACAGGAGTCATTTACTAAGTTTGTTTTTTATATTTGAAGAAGACCGCTTGATGCTAAAATAGTTTACAACTTGCTTTCCAAAATGTTCAACTTGACAGTCTTCACTGTTGTCCACTCGTCCAGGGCCTCCTTGCCGTTGTCGCGGCCGAATCCACTCTCCTTGACGCCGCCGAAGGGGGTGTTGGCGTGGATAGCTCCCCAGGTGTTGATGGTCACCATGCCAGACTCGACATTCTCGGATACTCGGAAGGCCTTGTTCACGTCGTTTGTGAAGACGGCAGCGGCCAAACCGTAGGAGGAGTCGTTGGCCTTGGCGATGGCCTCCTCCTCGGTCTTGAAGGGGGCAATGGCGGCGAATGGGCCAAAGATTTCCTCTTGCATGATGGCTGCATTCTGGGGCACGTCGGCAAACGCTGTGTTGGAAAAGTAGTGACCGTCCTTGCCCAGTCTCTCACCACCGTGGAGGAGTCTTGCACCGTCCTTCTTGCCCTTCTCCACGTATGACAGAATCTTGCCCAGCTGGTTCGAGTTCATGACGGGACCCTTTGTTGTCTCGGAGTGGAGAGGGTCGCCGTGGACGGCGTCTCGACTCCTCTTGCTAAACTCCTCCACAAACTTGTCGTAGATTGTGTCTTGGACGTAGATTCGGCTGCCAGCAGCGCAAATCTGGCCGTTGTTCATGGTGATACCGGCGGTGGTCCACAGCAGGGCGTTCTCCCAATCAGCATCGTCGAAGACGATTGAAGGACCCTTTCCGCCTAGCTCAAGGGTGACCTTCTTTAGGTTGGTCTTGGCCGAGGTGGCAAGAATCTGTCGGCCAACTCCAGCGCTACCGGTAAATGAGAGCTTCTTAATGTCGGGGTGCTCGGCAATGGCCTGGCCAGCAACGCCACCAAGACCGCACAGGATGTTGATGACACCGGGGGGGAAGCCGGCCTCGACAATAAGCTGGCCCAGCTTCTGGCCGTAGAGAGGGCACATCTCAGCAGTCTTAATAAGCAGGGTGTTACCCGCAGCAATGGCTGGGGCAATTTTCCAGACGGTAATCATACTAAAAGCCGAGTCAGCACGACGGGTTTAAAAATCTCACATGCAGGAACTAGCAGTCTTACAGGGGCGCATTCCAGGGAACAACAGCGGCGCAGATTCCGACAGGCTCTCGTCGAGTGTATGCAAGACCCTGGGGGATGGACATTGACAGGCCATCAGCCTTGTCTGCCCAGCCAGCAAAATATCTTAGAGTGTCAACTGCCTGAGGGACGTGAAACCCAATCGAGTCTCGGTACAGGATACCGGCGTCGACAGCCTCGAGCGAGGCCAATTCGGCGGCATCTCTCTCAACGAGATCTGCCAGACGGTTAAGGAGCGCCCGTCTGGTAGTAGGCAGTGCCTTCTTCCATTCGGGATAAGCCTTCTTGGCGGAATCAACGGCGCGGTCAACATCGGCCTTCTGGGCAGCCGAGACCTTGGCGAAGTGAGTGCCGGTGGCAGGGTTCTCTAGATCTAGTGTTGCGTTGCCCTCGGCGGGAACAAACTCATTGTGAATGAAGAGTCCGGTAGGGACTGAGGTGGTTTGCAGTTAGTTGGCGTGTTTCAATGCTAGTGGGAGAATAAACCACTACTCACCGGAAATCTGGCGGCCCTCGACGCCGTTCACAGTGATGGAAGCCATCGTTGTTGGAGGATATGAATAGCCGGGTGGGGAAGTGTGGTGTGGGGATTGGGGGAGCTCGTTCAACCACGATTCGAGGAGAAACGGCGACGATTAACCTCGATCCATTCCGCGCAGCATCGAATTCCATATATACTCGAGCCCTTGCCCACACCACCCGAGGTTTCCGATTCCAGCTTACTCCGCCCAGGCACGCTAGCCGCTTAGTGCTCCCCTTCCGTCAGAGCAAGTTCAGTAATCTTCCTGCCAGCTGGCCAACGGGGTGGGATGGAACAATTAACGATTAGCATGGTCTGTACCTGCTACCTGGGTTCCACACTCCCATGCATTATGCACGTTGGGTAGTGGGTACATGGGCGTTTCAGCATCATGTGCGGCGACCTCTACAGCAGTGATGACCATGTTTACCGGTGGGCTAACCGCCATCCCGCCCTTTACTGGCCTTCAGGAAGAGGTTGATTATTCAGGAATTAGGCTTCTAAACTCTATTACACCCCCTATATCCGTACAAGCGGCCACTGCCGAGATGGATTGTAGGTAAAGAAGCCGGACGGATTCGGGGCCGTAGGTGGGTTCCGAGTTCCGAGCAGGGTTCCGAGCCTGACTCACAGGCGCAGTTCCGACACGCCTGCACCAATCTCTACAAGGCCAACTGATCGCCGACTACGAGGAACCGCAGCGAGCAAGTCTTGGGGCGGGGGTAAAGGATTGCAATTGATGCCAAATTTAGGTAAAAAAGTGCGAGCTCTGGTGGGGAGCGACGCCGCCATGAGACCACACTCACAATCACATCGCCGTGGTTTTGTCGTCTATACCGACGAATGCGGAAAATGGGGTGTGAAGAGAGCGGGGGTAGATCGGGCAATGCATGGACGTGGAACAGGCAGCTTATTTGTAGTCGGCGACGGGGGAAGCGTCTTACGAGCTATGCGTGTGAAAATAGTGTTTTTCTCATGTCATCATCAATGGGGACCGAAGCCCGGTGAACCTGGCGAGGCGAAACATGGTGGACTTGCACCCTTTGTTTTGTTGGTTCTGAGGGGCAACGTGCCCGGTACAGGTTCCGCGACCGGGGGGAGCTGCGTAATTGAAGCCCACTCCGCGCCGTCTCGGAAAATCCGTTGGTCGGAATCAGCTGCGGAAACGACCCTAAAAGCTGCCCGCTTGGACTGGATTTCTTATCTGCGTTAACTAGCTGGTCCACTTGGATGACATAAATGGCAACCACCGATCAGACAGCTGTCCGCTTACGCAGTTGTTCATGGGTGCATCGGGATGAGGCTGACATGCCACCGTGCTGTCGTGGAGTGACTATAAGACTGGTACTATGAATTTTTCTTCACAGCTCATATAGTTAGGTAAAAACGCAAATGAACCCTGAACCCTCACCGGCTACAGCCGTCTTTGACGATGTGATATATTGACCCACCCGCCGATGTTGGCTCTAAGCATGTCCTGGTTCTTGGCCGTCAATGCCACGCATCACATCTACAGATCTAAACCGCCCGTGCATCTGCAAAAGCCCACTCCATATGGGTCACTCCCGGCCCTGAAATGACAAATTTGTAATGGTATTTGTTTATTTCAAAAATCGCCTTCCTTGCGAATTCCGCCCCATATTGACGATGGTACTTGGTGGAGCACCGCGTTGATGACCAGCGCCATAACTAAGTACAAAAATAATAATGCCACATGAATTCTTAATTTAGCCAAGACAAGGCGCCAATGGCGATTTTGGGAGAACCCCGTCAGCCCTATATCAGGGTCTGGAAGCGGCGTGCAATCTCAACTGGATCTCCCAATGAAATTCCCTGTTCACCCAACCCTGAAAAAGCCATGGATGGACTTCCCTGGTTCTGGCCAAATGCGTCAAACAAACTCATTAAATCACCGCCCATCCTGAGCATGTCTGACTCTGGGTCATCCATTGGAGGATTCAGCTCTCCCCATTCCTCGCCAAACCGAGTCGAGCCATTCCCTTCCTCCCCAGCCTTTTTGGTAGCATCCTGGGCCTCTGACTCTAGATTTCCATTAACATCAGCTATTGTCCGAGCCCCTCCGGGCTTGTCTGATTCACTCTGTAAACCAAATACTCGAAAACCGGGCAGCAGGCCGCGTATCGTCTTCCACAGCCGCCGGCTTGCCTGGCCGTCGCGGGAGAAGCTTTTAACCAACTGCACAGCCTTTACGAAGCTTTCTCTACAGGGCTCGGCAAAAACATTTGGTGCATGGCATACTCCAAGAAGAATAGCAGCTAGGGCACTCAGTAAGAAGTAATGAAAGGCATTTTGTTGTCGGGCGTATATATCACTCGTCTCGTTCAAATGCACGAGCACGTCAATGGTGTCTTGAGCAATGTCCAAGACCAACCGAGCACTCTGCATATCCGCATTGATGCTGGAGGTGCTCAGAAGGTGGTGGCGGTGTACCAGCGTGCGCATGTGATTGCCACGAAGGTAGAGCAACACACGTAAGCGATGCACCACTCGAGGCTGGTTTCGTGGTGCAAGGCCAAGCCGAGGATGTCTAAGCTGGAGCTCTGGGGGGATAGAGTTGAGCCAGTTGTGTATTTGGAAATCCAGGAAGGCGACAGTGTCCTTGGGTATGAATTGAGATGGGTTGCCAGAGTGAGGGAGGGCTTCCCAGACTTTCGAGCATAGCCTACCATAAGAAACCATGCATCGCAGGTATGGGTACTCATCTCCCTGATTTCAAGGTCAGTATTTCGAATCAAGACAGTAGACTCGGGGGAAACGTTGGGCAACATACAGGTTCAGGGAGCTCGGGGTCAATATCTCTATCGATGAGCGCAAAGGACAGACTCGTTCCAAAACTCCAGCGCCTGTCAAGGGCGTAAACACACCAGAAAGTGCGCACAGCCAAGTCTCTTTCCTTGAGCACTGGAAAGTTTTCCAGCAGGCTGGCGCGCCGATGAAGTCCAATCTCTAGCACTTCTCGGCCGGATATTCCAATTGCACGCCACGCGAGCAGCTCCTCTCCCGCGTGAAACCAAAATATGCTCTGGCTTGGAATCAGTATCTCAGTATGGGTGAGTAGTCGGATTGACTTACCAGCATAGTCATTATTTGCAGCTCCTTGAGGTCTATCTTGGCTTCTCCCGAGACGCGACAAACAACTCCTTCAACGGAGTCTACGAGCTTTTTGCTCAGGTTATTGGGCCCTCTAGCCTCTATTACAATAGATGTAGCGATGGCGAGCTTGACCATCTGAGCGTCCTTGAGCTCGATTTGGGGTTCATTATTTGCGGGATTCTTGTCGGGCGAGTTTCCCGGCTCGCTTGAGTAGTTAAGGATGGCGGGTAGTTTTAGTGAGACATCCTTGATGTCTGTAAATGGGTACACTGATTCAATCTCTTCTTCGTAGACGTCAAGCAGCCTGAGGATCTCCTCGGGTTCAAAACTGAGCAGACAATCCTGCTCGTGGTTAGTATCTGCGGGCCGCTCCAAGAGTTCCTTTGGTGAGGGGTCCTGCGGCGGGTCGGGAGAGGCAGATCTGCTCTCGGGTGTTTCTCCCGTCTGGATGCCCATGCGGGTGAGTGATGTCTCTGCGATGCGCAAGCTGAACGTTGACCTTGTCGGGCCGATGAACTGGGGCTGTCTCGGTTCAGTTGTCTGACCAGTTGATTCGCTCATGTAGACTGGACTTGGGTTTTGCTGAGAATTAACTGCAGGCGAGCGCGATGTCATGTGCGCGGTCCTGTTGTTGATGTCCCGGAGAGACTCGGTCAGCATGGCGACCTGTTCTCGCAGCTTGGCAACCTCATCGCGCAAGCTGGAATCTTGGGCGCTGCATCATGTTAGACATGAGCGCATCATCCAGAGAGGGGGCAACGTCTTACCCGTTGGTGTCATTGCGCTCCAACGACACGCGACGATTCCTTTCCTTTGGCGTCTGCTGGATTGAGGGCGGCGGTTGAGTCGGAGGAGCGAAAATGCAGGCGACATCCCCGGCCAGGCATCTTCGACAGACATCTTCATTGTCCTCCTTGATGCACTTTAATTTCTTCTTCTTGCACTCGTTGCTGAGGTTGGTTAGTAAGTGTCGAACATCATTGGCTCATAGAGGCCATACCAAGCTACCGGAGCGTACTTGGCCCGCTTCGACCGGCGAGAGTCGCCAGGGGGTGGGCCGCGCTTTGTGGACGCGGCAACCGAGGACTGCGGTGAGGCCGCGTCTGGTCTGTCCGAGTGTTCGGCGGCCATGCTAACGATGCGATGTCATGGAGGAGACGACTGGGCCCGGATATTCCGACCGGCCGATTGCGCAATGGAGACGGGCGAGAGAGCAGCTGGAGAGATCGTGTGCCACCCCAATGGCCAGCCTCGAGGAGCTGAGCTTATCTCTGGGGGATTGTCTGTGCCTATTCCACGCTAAGCCCACACCAGCCATTTTCCCAGCGCCGCTTTTGTGCCATCTCGGCAATGGACACGCTTGGCCCCGAGATGGACCAGGAGTCTGCATGCCGATGTTACGTAAGGTGCATAGGAAAAACACCCCATAGGCCGTTGCGAAGGATTAATATATTCTTCCTGAGCTGCGAGACAGCCTTATTTCTACTTCCCATCCCCATCGACGGCTGCTCGGTCCCCGCGATAAGCACCATTGCTAGCGCGGCAATCCTCGGGACAATCGGTTGACGAGAAAAGAGGGGCTGATGCTCGCAGCAGGTGACCGGCAATGTTACTGTGTGCGGCACATGAGAACATTTGTGTTTCCTTAAATGAAGCCGCTGCGGTGGCGAACCTGGTGATTCACTGTGTTATTATTGTCACCATCTGCGTGCCCGGATTGGTCCTTCTCAGTCACCAACCTGCAACACCAGCTGAGACTTTTGCCATCGGAAAAACCATAACCCGATGCCTTCGTCCTCCCACTACCCTGCAGCAAGTTCATTTGCAGTGAAGTGCTCATTTGCCCAAAGTGAAAGACTGAAGTGATTCTGGATCTATTATTACATGTTGAGATTGAATTATTCAAAGTTTCTTCCTGATCAAGAAGTAATGATACAGAGAGTGGGAAAGCAGCGCGACATACGAGGTCATTGACAATATTCTGCCAAAGCTTGATGGAAGTGTCATACCACGAGTGCTATCCCTTCGTAGGCCAAAGCACGGCAAACAGACACCTCACCGAGATGCTTCACCGATAATTCCCCGCATTTTAGGTGGGATAGACGCAAATCATTTCTTATGCATGACGCAATCAATGAAGCTCAAATCATATGCTCCAAGCCCTGATGCATCAGTATCCCGCATTATCACGCCATAACCCGATTTCCAACAATTGGAGAAACAACAGTGAAAAACCCGTTACAGGATGTCTAAACCAGGAAATAATATGGTTGAAGCCAATATAGTCTCCACAAGACCCGGTCCCCGCTCGTGGGTTGAACCGAAATAATCCCAAACGAACCCGTCGAAATACGAGTATAAATGGCGTTACATTTGGTGGAGATTTCCTTTAACCTGTCACCCAAAGGCCTCAGCCAAGAAATCTTAAATACCGCAAAACCACAATACGACGACTATCGCCATGCCTTCATCAATCGTTATTAGGCCATCCGAGAGCTCTCAGCAAGCTCGCAAAGTTGATAAAACATTTACTGGTGACGTCTACTTTGACCTCGTCCATTCTGAAGCGAAAGCCACCATCGCAAACGTGACCTTTACACCATGCGCGAGAACCTATTGGCACACACATGAAGAGGGACAGATGCTCAGGGTTTTGCACGGATCCGGCTGGGTTTGTGACAAGGGCGCGAAGCCGCAGCGAATTGTTGCGGGTGATGTCATCTGGGCGCCTGCTGGAACGACTCACTGGCATGGCGCTGACGACGGAAGCCTCATGACTCATCTGGTGATTGGTCTGGGAAAGACTACATGGCATGAAGAGGTTACGGAACAAGAGTACAACCAAAAGAATGAGACGAATTAAGACGAACCGAACCGAATAAAGGAAAATGAAACAAGGTTTGTTTTATCTTGAACTACCTTCCGGAGTACAGCAGACTAATAATCAACTAGAAGCTATCTGTATTTGCTGGGGAGTTAGTGGTGGGGAGTTGGTGGTGGGGAGTTGGCGGTGGGGAGTTGGCGATGAACTACATCTTGTTGAATTATTGGCCTAACTCGTGATGGAAAGAGGCTGACGGAAATGCCTGGTTGCCGACATGTCAGCTTAGGTGGTGCATGAAATGCTACTCTATCCAATCATGACTCGATGGAGCACAAGATAGAGGGTAGTTTTCGTTTGAATACTACGTCATTTTTTGGCTAAGAGATCTCTAATTACATCCACTTCTTCCGTTTGGTCGGCTAAAGATATGGGAGAATGCTTGCTGGTACTATGCTGACGTGTAAGCGGGAATGACTCAACATGGGCATGCAAACCTCGCTTCTGACAAGCACTCGAGATTTAATTGGCTAAAGCGTTAAGGATATCTAATCGCAGGCTTGTATATAATCTTGGGTAAATGCCGCTTAGGCTAATGTTGGAAATGCCCTCGCAGCATCAATCATGGCACTCAACGAATCTTCAGCTCTCTACAGGCACTTGTGCCATATTCATCACAAGTATCGCAACACCAAGGATCTCAACGTGAAGAAAGAATATTATTCCCCAGATTGTCGCCAAATATGTCGCCCAGTCCCCGAATATGCTGCTCATAACCGTGATGAGATAATCGGTTATCTTAAAGAGGCAGGAAAGGACGTGGAACGCATCTTCCAAGAGGCGGGATACAGAGATGAAGGCTCAGATTTTGTTTGGGACCCGCAAACGAGCTGTTACACTGTTCGACCGTTGACGGAGGAGGAAGCCTGCGAATTTGGCACACTCGATCATCTGAGTCTTGCTGGATTCTCATCCGTCGAGGAGATCCAGGGAAAAGCAAAACATGAAAATTGGACCGGATTGAGAATCAACATGTGGGACGACGATGGCAAGGGCAGGGGATTGTTGGTCAAGGTCAAGTATTGGTGGCGATTAGATGATGCGGACAAGGATGGTGGAACATGGAGACAAGTCCTGCATGATATTTTATACCTGGGTGTACGAGATGGGACAGAAGAAGACGGTGGGGGAATCCGAATTTACGACAACGTGCCTTGAGTCGACCAACACCAACCAACACCACAAACAATGATCCAGATTGGGGAGATTGAGGTGCGGAGTGTTTCCGGCCGTGTACGCGCACTCGAAAAACTATTGACGGGGCTAGCCCGTTTGAGCGCAATTGACTGGGATTCAGCTCTCCACTGAGTGTTCAATCGTTGGTGCGATCAGTAGAGACCCGCCTAATCTGGATTTTTAGCGTCGAGAGCCGCAGGGCATACGTCAAGGGAGGGATTGTGGTCCCTGAATGTGGCTTCAGATAATTACCCCCGAGCCCAATTCCCAATTGATAGAAAATTTCTCTTGAATCATTTTTCTTCGGAGTCAAGATGCGTTTCCAGACCTGGGCCGCAGCCGCTGCTGCTCTGGCTCCTGGCGTCGCTGCTGCGAAAGCTGGTGAGCCCATCTGGCCTCAACAATGTCTTATTCGCTAACCAATGGCTGCAGGGGCAAATGTGGTGGCCTGTGTCCACATGAACTGGAGACCCTCCGAACCTCTCACAGTCAGATTTACGCCTGGCGTCGGCTCGCCTGGAAGCATCCTCTCAGACCAGAATGTAGATCCAAAGGGACATGAGGGCACTGCTACCGTTTACGACAAGGGTCTTACATGTGCGGATGTTGGCTATGTCAAGGAAACCAGTGCCTTTGACAAAGCGGTCTGGAGCTTGGGATACACTGTTGGAGAATACAGCGGATCCACTTCCAGCGTTTGGTCCGGGGGGCTCTGGTATTATGACGTTTGGCTGGACGGCCAGAGCCCCAAGACATATGTCTGCCCCGAGCGGACATTGTGCAATCAGAGAAGTGTGACATGGGACGAAGTTCTAACGCACACACTTTACGCAAGTTTGTTTCTTTATCCACACCGATTAATTGCTGACTTGGGAAATGTAGTTTATCTTTACGCCTGGCGCTACCAACAACTTTTCCGACTCAGATGCCGATGAAACCTATCTTTAGATACCCCGAAAGTTTGAGCGATGATTTTGACAGCGAGGAAATGGTAGAAAAGCATGAGGATTGATAGGATACATCATTTTGAAATTGCGGCACGAAATGGAGATCCGACACACCAAAATAATGACGGCACCGGGGCGTTCTTGGGGATTCATTGATTATTTCAATGTAAATAATATTGGTATATACTTGCAAAGGAATGATATTCAAACTAGCCAGCATGCTGAATAATAATCTCACAGTGAAGTCTGTCTTTTATCGCAAATTCCTGATCCTTTACATTGCAAACCTATGAGCCTATAGCCATTGCGTCTTGCATCGTGCTAAGACACATTTGTGATACAGCATACAATAGCAACATGCTTTACTACCCTTAGCGAAGAAATTAAGAAAAAAGATAAGTAAACCGCCAAAAAGTACCCGCCGAGGCTATCAGAAGCCAAATAGCGATGGCTGAGTAAGCTTACGTGCAGCTGAGACAGGGCGCCTACTGTTGCCTCAGCCTTGTTTATGCGCTTGTGAGCCCAGTGAAGTGGCTATGAGCTATTTTAGAGAGGGGCTGACTTTTAAGACAATCACAGTTCATCATCTGCATTTGATTCTAATACGATTGATTCCTCCAACCGCCCGCTAACATGGCAACGCCACACGAGATACCGCCGCGGGAGGATCTGACCGAGACTCCTCTTACAGCAATTCTATCGGTCCCGGGACAGAAAAAGACTCCTGAGCGCTCGCAAGATGCAGCTGAATCGCCGACACAGGCGCTTACATGGGTGGAAATTCTTCATACCTCTGTAACCCCACGCCTAAGGAGGTGGAGCACAGCTCCCTGTAGCCCATATATTGCAGCCGACGAGATTGTAGACTCGTCAGCGTTGTCTGCCACACAAGATGTTGCATCAAACTTGGATATAACACTTCAACCCTTGTCAACCTCTACTACTGTCGCCATAGACTCTGGCTCGATATTTGAGCCAGGGTAGTGGAAATGGTAGCAGTATCGCTATATCGCCATCGCCACCAACAGCCTCCTCAGCACAAACGCGTACCACACCTACTGCTGATCGAGCCGTTTCTACTCTGTACGCAAGGCCAACCCAAGCATTAAAATCATTCTGCACACCAGTGAACTTGGTCACTACCTTGATAGCGGTGGTAACCCTTGTTTGGACTATCAAATCGTATAATGAATCGAGGTTTGGCAACATGTTGAATCAGATGGAATCGTGTAGGCAACATTCGGTATGCTGTTTTTGCTAACCATTCTCTTACCAAGAGCTAACAATTGTGCCCATAGAACGATGAATTTCTTCAGAGTACAGATATTTGCACTCAAATGCGCAAGCAAAACGACTACGACCTCGACAAACGAACAATTCGAGACCTTGATCTCGAACTCTATGCACTCACCGAACCATCATCTGGCCCCAAAGACAGTATCCTAGCTATCCTAAACGAGTATTACGAAGGTACCAAAGGAATACCTCCTATACTCCAGGGTTTTTGGTGGCATATACCGGCCTTGATAATACGAATAGCTGGCACACTTATTCCTACGGGTATTTTCTATCACCAAAAAATCCGGGCTCATTCCTTTCGCCAAGTTCTTATAGACTGTCACGCGTTCTTTATATTATCTTTTGCTTTGGAAATTGTGTTTCACACAAAAGCTTATAATTTACGGACGTCTTGGCCAGAGACTATCTACGATATTATACTAGGCTTTCTAATAGGCAGTTTGATAGAAATAAGGGGAGGCTGACAACAACGGCAAAGCCACAACTAGCCCAGTATGTTTAGGACCAGTGAATGTGAGAGAAATGAGATTCTGCGATTTAGACCTTTCTGATCAGAAGGAATACAATGAAATAAAAAATCAGAGAGATCAACAACAACTTAGACAAATGGTAAGCTGTGTGACCAGAGGTAACCTATCTCCCGGTATCGGTCGCGGCCCTGCGGGCTCCTTTGATTTGTCCATGTCCTCCTAGATCATACAAAATACAACCAATCCACCCGATTTAGCATCCTACAGGCCCTTTGTGCCCCCTATGGTCCCTGGCCTGCGACCATTGCCCGTTTTCCCGTATCAATTCTCCACGTCTTAGATCAAATAAACTTTTGCCAGTGATGAAAAAGAATGAAACCTCGAATCTGAAGATTGCATTGGTATAATTACTATAACAGAAAACAAAGATAGGAGTTTATTGAGGGCTCATGCGCTAGGTCCCTCGGATGACGCCATAGCACATCCAACGTATCACTTCAACTTCAACACGCCTGAAGGCTTAATTAAATTATTGTAATAATTTGTATGAAAGACTCGTACCTAGAGTATTCTGTTGGTGGTTCTTTGGTTAGAGCAAAATTTCTAAACTGACTGGTTGAGCAATAATTGTATATATCACTTGCTTCTAGGAAATTCGTTCCGCTTGATCTTAGCACATGCTGTTTTAACTGGACATGGGTATTCCTTGAAATATAATTTAATGGTAGGGTATTATTGTGACATGGTTATATAACCGAGCCAACTCGCATCAAATACATTGGCAAACTTGAGACAACCCCTTCAACGTAACCGAATCTCAAACCGCGCATGATGATCAGCTTCCCCTTGCATGATACTGGGAATGATACAGTCGCCAACTACTATATAGGACCCATCATTTTGCAGTCGTAGGACAACAGGAACAGTGCATCCGTCCAAGAGTGCAATGGCATCGCCAGGCCTGGCATGTTTTGTGAACCATCCTACTCTTACACGCATAGTTCGACCTAGTCTCATCCCCATTTGTAATGTCTTCTTGGTAGCGGAAGCTGCAATGGAAGCGTTGGCGCGTTTCTTCGAGCTGACATCTTCGAGCCCAGCTCGGTACCGGGAGTCAGCCCAGTCTTTCAGGCTTCTACCACCCAGGGTGAAGGAAGAGTTCATGGAACAACTCATCCACTCGAGAATGGACTTGGTTGTTTCGTCGCAATGATCCCTCTCCCCAGTTCCATACCTGGCCTTTGCCAACGCCAACTGGATGGCGGAATGGAAATGATCTTCGGTGAGCAGCCTTTTGCGCTCATCACGCAGGATATAAAAACACGTAAAAATCTGTCGGCCCAGTTCATTGTAGTCCAAAGTTTCGCCGCGGGGTACGGCCTCGCGTGGCTTGTAAGTAGGTAATGGTTTGGACGTTGATTGCCTTTCTTCGTAAGTTGCCGAACAGCTGCGAATGCTGTCTATAATTGACCCTCTGACAATCAAGTTATTGTTTTGAATGGAAACAAGAAACTGGCTGGACTTGGTCGCCGACCATTTTGTAAAAGCCGAACCCCTCAAATGAAACTTTGCCGTCCTTCCGAGATACGACACAACGCGCGGGTCTGCCCAGGCTTCTGGAGCGAACCAATTGATGGACCAAGACCCAGGTTCCTGGCTCCTAAAGACAACATGGTCGAGTGAACCTTCGAGTCTGATGATGCGCAGAGTTGCTTCCTCGTTAAGTTCTCGAAGTCCTTTGCTGTAGCTCGGAACGGGGAAGATCGAGTGTCCATCTTTGGTGAGTCCCATCAGCCCGTAGACTTTATCACGAGGGTCTATGGACTCGGTCGAGGAGGTCATTTGCAAGGCCCGGACTAGGGGAACGGCTTCCAGCTGACCCTGGCGGTTCTTGAAACCGAGAAGATTCTGGACATTTTTGCAGGCGTTCAAGGAAATCTTATGGCCCACCAACTTGGCCTTGTGCATGGTGCGATAAGCGCCTGCGAGGAAGGAAATTTCGAGGAACGTAAATATTTGTTGTCCCCAGATGATTGTCAGACGATGCGCCAGGGAGACTTCCTGGATGATGCTGACCTGGCTCCAGTACTCGCAGCCGATCAACTTGCCGAGGGGTATCCAGTGAGAGCTCCCCAGGTTTTTGATAACGTACTGCACTGCATCTTTTGTTTTTCTCACTGGATGCGATTTCTTCAGAGGCTTGTCGTCGGAGAAATTGCGAACACCACGCACCACGCGACTGAATCCGCGCAGGCGCAGTGCCTGGCCTTCGGTCGTCTTGGTGTCGTTGAATTGAGCCTCGGTTGTGAGAACTTCCTGGCCTTCATTGTGGGATCTTCCGATGCTCTGGTACTGGTCCTTGCCGTCGTTAAAACGCAGTAGCTCCTCAAGAGAATCGCTGAGATCGAGGACTCCGTTGACAGCTTGGGCATCAGCATTGCCTACCCAGGCTATGACTGCACTTGCTGAGCTGTAGACGTCAGGTATGCGAAGGACTTGGCGGCTGCGTTCTTCATTGTCTGCTTGATTGATGCAAATGGCGTCGGCCCAGACACGAGTGTATCCACGCCTCCGTAGTTCAGTCAAGGCACCAGAAAGATTGGGTGTGATGTAAAACGTCTGCCCGTCGACTTTGGCGGGCACCAGCCTGTCGGCTTTGCCCGCGTAATACGAAACTGCGACATAGTTGGAGGCTGCTAAAAGTGGTACATGCTCGATTCGGCACTGGATTCCGCCATAGATGCTGGCGCCAGACTCAAGGAGCAAGATACGGATGTCGTTGTTGGCCGCGGTCAAGGGCCTGTAGTGCAAAGTGGATTGAGCTGCAATTGGCATCTGAGGTTGATTCAATTAGTGATGTTGGGTGCTGGATAAAGAGTTGCAGTGGTGGGAGCAATTGGTGTATTTAACTAAATTGACAGACGTTGGCCTCACGGTGACACCAACTTTTCGGCCCCCAAGCGCATGACGCCAGGCCTCCCAGGCCTTGATAATGGGTCCATTAAGGAGGGTTGCAATAGACTTTCTCCAACTAACAGCATGTACATGGGCGGCCGAGATAAGTGCGGGGAGTTTGTTGGTGGCACAGTTGCTTCAGTTGTCGCCCAGATGAAGCAACGGGCTGCGGCATTTGGGCGGCAGACTTTTCATTGGTCTGGGCCTTCTTGAGAGGCCATTAGGCTGAAAGGCAGATTTGCTAGATGCGCACCAACATATGTAGTTAGTGCTTAGCCTTGACCAACGGCCCCCAAGTGGAGCACCTGAAATCTCAGTGTGGCTTAGACAACAGGGCTCAGTCACTACGATGCTCTGTTGTGACACACAATGATGATATTGAGCCTGGCAACAATTCGCTGGATTACTTTCACATGGAAAATATCCTACCATATTCCGTCATGGTTATGATTGATACCAAAATTACAGTCGCAGGCAATCAGGGCTCAATGCGCGAATGTGATAAGCACAGAGTAGAATGGATACTCGAACATGATCCTTATCAACACTTGGCCTACTTAGAAGGTTTAAATCCGCTTGGGCCTATAAAGCATTCCCGTTCAGAGGTTTTAACTCTGCACTGCGGTGGGTGCGGCTTTATGAGTAAAAGAATATTGGATTCTAATATAACAATACCCATAAATCAATACACATACTGATTATCTCGTTACTTGATGCCTACTACACGTCACGACCTTGTCATTGAACATGCTGAACATTGCAAGAGGTAGCGAAAGGTTTCTATTATGTGCCTCCTGAAAGAATCACCAACACTTCAACCTTATTGGGTACAACATCTGTACTTAAGCGTGGCAATACTCATGCAAGAAAGATTTGATCTACAATCTAAGGCATGTCAGCTTATGATGAGGCACACATGCTACCCTGCCTAAACTGTAAATGACAGCTAACACATAATTGTCAGAGGGCTGTGTAGCATGATGAAACATAAAATCCCATGGTAGGTTTTTGAGCCTCATTGTCGGTCACTCGCAGAGGGGGGGTAGAATTGAATGGTTTGATATGATGAACTTTTTGTGGATTGAGAATCAACAAGAACCTAACACACCAACCATGTTCGGGCTCTTGCAAATGCCAACCCTAGAGTTATCGGTTGATTGGCTGACTACATCTGCGAGAAAGTAGGTTGGATTTTCCTTTTCCACAGATTGCTATTTCGTGCTTCGAGCTGGGATGCGCACGAAAGCATTGGTGTGTTCACTGAAATCAGAAGTCTAGGTGCTAGGGCAGGACATTAAGGAACAGAAAGCTACGAGATAATTATAATAGTCTACACCATAGGCTTATGTGAACAGAGCATCAAAGACTAGTGGTCATACTAGGGGCATGATCCTACGGCACTGTGACGCCACATTGCACTGCCCCCTGCAATACAGTCAATTGCCACCATCGTACAAGGACCAATTATCGATTGCATGAAATAATTGCCCATTGCATGTCATGATCTCGTCGCCAAGTGCATTGGCCCTCCACAAAGCTAGAATAATATTCTGGTTATTTACATCTCAAAAGAACAACCCAAGTTCAGCCTTATGACAATTCAATTGATGCTGCCTACCGTGGCGATGCGGAGCCTGCATTTTAGCGCGCGCGTAGCGTAGGTCAATCAGGGAGAGAGTAGAAGTGGACAGTTCGACAGGATGCAACGTTGAGGGCAAGCAGGGGCTCGACATAACCCTGTACTTGGCCATAAAAGCTCTAAGACCCGCCTGAACCATTACAAGCAAAACATGCAGTGTTTGGGATTTAACCCAACGCACTAATCATCAACCAACACACCCTCGTATTGTCGCACAACCAACATACAGGCAAAGTGGGGGTCAGGCACAGCTTTGCTTTCCGACAAAATGTCGGAAATGGACGTGTGCGAGACACTGGAGGAGACGAATCAAGGGCAGAATGTCGATACCGATCTCCAGGATGCGAGCGAAAATGCCGCAGCAGACACGGAATATGATGAATCCACAGTTTGGTGCGACAGTTGTGACAAGATCATATCTGGGCATCGTCACAAATGCCAAGACTGCCCGGATTTTGACTATTGTGGCGTGTGCTTCCGGGAAGCGGCAATTGTTCACCCAACACACACATTTGTTTTAATGCACCACCCAAAAAGGACGGAATCGGGAGACGCCCCAATGCAGGATATGAACAGCACTGACGCCCAGAAGACAACATCATTAGGCGGGAGTGGTGTTTCAAAAGCACTTGGAAATTCTATGGCCAAAACCCCAATATGCCGAACTTGCGGCGTCGTATCAAGGCAACTCCCAATCAAGCGAATTTTTGAGGTTTTTGGAGGCCTCGAGTCAGCCATAGTCTGGGAATTTAGATTATCTCGCCTCATCGAAGCAACACAAAAGGGTTGTAGCTTCTGTACAGTTGTCCTTGATAAATTCTTCGGAGACAACATCTTAACTTTGACATACCAACCTGAGAAGCGCTGGTTTTCGGATCCCACAAATAACGAGGAGGAGCGGATGAAACTTGTAACAGCCTGCATGAAGAAACTTACAACAATTATAGACCAACCCTTCGTTGCGGCCATCAATCCCGAGTATGGAATAATATCGGATGGTCTTGAAAGGTTGAGAATCAACATATTGGAGCAAACCGTCCAATACCATGACCAAAGCCAAGTACAAAATGTTTTCGGAAGAGATGGGCTCTTGCAGATTCATTTAGACGTCTTTGCATGTCCAGGTAAACCTCCAGATTCACTCGGACAATTTTTTTCATTGGTATTTTAACATCATTTAGACGATCCTGCATCCAAGCATGTTTCACAGCATCCACCCAACCCATCACCCGGATCTCAATCAAGTATGAGGCAAATTTGTGAATGGATGGAAGAATGTCAGAAGAATCATCCTTGGTGCAGTCGTGCGTCCAATAATAAACCTATGCCTTCTCGCGTCCTCGATGTGTCTGGCGAGGACGGAAGGCTACGAATTCATGAGACAGAACATGAAGAAGTGGGAGAATACACGACATTGAGTTACCGGTGGAGTGGCTCTCATGCGGATCAAACGACAAGATCAAATATTCAAGAGCGATTGTCTGGGTTTTCTACAAAGGAGCTGTCACAGATTCTGCAGGATGCAATCTTTGTGACGAGAGCATTGGGAATACGCTACTTCTGGGTTGACGCCGTGTGCATCATCCAAGATGATGATTTCGACAAAGGAGCAGAGATTGATAGGATGTGTTCAACATACCAGAACTCGATGCTTACAATCTGCGCGGCACGAGGTGGTAATGAATCGCTGGGATTTTTACATGACTGGGCAGATCCAGATACCAAGCTCTGGCCATCGCTTGTATCATTTCCCTACATTTTCCCAGATGAAGAGGCTTCAACAGCAGAAGAAGCCATGACGCTTATGCCATCTTTATCGGGGACAGTAAAGCTTTTAGCTGATGAAGAGGTGGCTAGATCAATGAAAAGCCCTCTTCTTCGTAGAGGATGGTGCTTGCAGGAGAGGATTCTGTCGACCCGAATTCTCGAGTTCGGAAGATGGCCGATCTGGAGATGCCTGGCTGGATACCAGGATCATCGCGGTCTCTACTCGCACGACAAAGGTTCCGGATCCGACAGTCTAAGGCTCACGAATCTCCTGACCAATTCTCCGAAGCAGAGACTCGACATTTTTACCACGAACCAACTTTACACCAGTTGGTACAAGGTGCTAGAAGACTATACACAGAGAGATATCAGCGTTCCATCAGACCGTCTGCCTGCAATTGGAGGAATTGCGGCAAAGATGAGCGAGCTGACTGGAGCCGAGTATCTTGCGGGGCTATGGAGGAACAATTTGCTTTACGACTTGATGTGGCAAACTGCAGTAGGGGAATGGGCAAATCGTCCCCAGAATTGGAGAGCCCCATCATGGTCTTGGGCATCAGTTGAAACGAATGTTTACTACTCGGACATTGCTGATGATGCTGTCCCACAAGCAGAGGTGATTAGCTGCGAAGTTATTCCCAAAGCCGAGGCAGAGACTCTCTTTGGGGAAGTCTCTGCAGGGAGAATTACTATTAGTGGCCGGTTCGCCAAGCTCGACCGGGAAAAGGTCCTCCAAATGCTTATGAGTTCCAACCTGTCGCAACCCCCGCCCGAGACGTTGGATGAGTTGTACGCGATGATAACCAAGCAGACAGAGGAGCGTTCCGGCGCTCAGTTTGATGAAATAAAGGACAAACTGGATGAAGACATATTTGGGTTGATCACCTTCACCAGGCAAAAGTTTGAAAAGACGAACAGCCAAACATCTCAAATGGTCTTTTCAGGACTGCTGCTCCGGGCTGCGGGCGAGAACGTGTATGAAAGGATCGGAGTTTTTACGAATGAGATTAGAAGTCTCGTGGCTGGGGATGCCAACTCGTGGAGAGAAGAGACCATTGTGATAGTTTAGACTAATAAAGAAAATACTACCAAGGCCAAAAAGCAATCTCCCGAAGAATCGTAAGTTGTTTACAAATCATGTTGAGAGTATCAGATCTCGGGGTACTTAATAATGACAACAGTTGCCGAGCGAAAATCGGGCAGTTGTTACTTAGAACAGCTTCCAGGGAATTTTCAAGAGGTGGCCACATTGTCACCCGCCGTTCGGGATTTTGTTATTGGAGAGAGAATTCTAGGAGTACACAGCATCAAAGGTGAGATGAATGGGCAAGCGATTCAGGGTATATTATATAGTGTTTTAGTGGCCGGAGCAATGATGACTACGAGCTTAGTTTGGGAGGATAAAATTAGACCTCCATCAATAGAATCATCGGCTTCCCGATCCGCCTCAATTCAACCGAAGCCTCGTGATTAAATCATCCCGGTGGTATTTAGCACACGATCTAGCCCCTGAGAAAAACATTGCGGAGATAAGCCTGCTTGGCCCAATCGTATTTCCGCTCGCCATCTCATCTCCATCGTACACTTTGTTTTAGCCTCCACATCCACACTTTGCCTGTTTTGGAAAGCGCGCGGAATCCGTCTTACTCGTCACTCGCCATCCTCGCTGCTCGCTTTGTTCGCGTCCAGCTGACACCCCGAGGACGAAAAGCCTGCTGTATGCCGCCGGCTCCGAGACGTCATCATGTCGAAAGCCGAAAGCTGCTGGACGTGCCGGCTGCGGAGGAAGAAGTGCAGCCGAGAGCAGCCCGTGTGCCAGACCTGCTCCGCCCTGGCAATCGAATGCTACTACAGCAAGGCCCGTCCAGAATGGATGGACGGTGGTGCAAAGCAAGATGAAATGACACAGCGAATCAAAGCCAATATAAAGCAGGGGGCCGAGGCTCGGAGGAAGCGGCAGTACGTCCAGGTACTCAGCATGCGGGCCGAACCCGCCCCTGGTGGCGGCCGGCCGGAGAGCGAGGAGAGCGAGGAGACGATGGCTCTCACCGAACCCACCCCTCCGGATCATCCAATGGAAGAGTGTCCGGATTGCGCTGCCGCCGATCCATCTGAGAACAAGAAATGGGAGGCTCTGGCAGCTGCCTGGTCGCAGTTTGGAAAAGCAACACCCAGCCCGGCTCTTGACGATTGTGAGATCGATTTCACTATGATGTACCTCGACTACGTGTTTCCTTTTCTCTTCCCCTTCTACCGACCTGGAATGTTAGACGGCGGACGGGCTTGGCTGCTTGCCATCCTGCAAAGGAACAAGACACTCTTCCACGCCGCCATGAGCCTCAGCTCCTACTTTCTGACCGTTATCTTATCCACCCGCGATGTTTGTGTCCACGAGGTTTGCAGCCGCCACGCCTGGAATAAGCTTTGGGAACACACCGACAGCGCCATCAAAAGCATGCAAGAGGAGATGCAAGGACTGAATGACCAGGGGTCGAACCCTACCATCCAGCAGCAAGCCTGCATCATGGAGAGCGTTGCTCACCTGCTAGTCTTTGAGATTGCCGTGGCGAGGACGTCTGGCCTGGACGTGCACCTAAGCGCAGCCCTCACCATGGTCGAGACACTATTCGAGGGCTTCAAGATTGACAATCAACCAGACATCGAGTTGGTTATGATGGCCTTGGAGAAGCCGTCATGGGCGGCTATTGTCACCAACAGACAGGTCTGGAACACCGACCAGGCACCCTTCCGCTTCTTCCTTGCGGTCCTACTCTGGGCTGATGTCATCTCGTGCACCTCGATGAACCGGGTTCCTCGCCTCCGGGACTACCACGCACATATGATATTCGATGAAAATGCAGGACGCACCTCAAAGTACTCCATCCGCATGGAGCACTACGTTGGGTGCCCTGGCTGGGTACTGGTCACTATCTCTGAGGTGACGAGACTGGGACTCTGGAAGCAAGAGGCTAAATCGAAAGGATCACCTTATCTCGAGGAGCTGGTCATCCGCGGCGACCGCTTACACACCACCATCCATGACGGTCTGAATCGGCTCGACTCTACTGAATCAGCACCTGCTTTGCAAGGTCTCCGTGATATTTTCTACAAATGTCACCGACCAGAAGACGTACTTCAATCCGAGGATAAAATTGCCGCCGCCTACATCTGGGCGCATGCTACGCGCATCTACCTAATGGTGGTAGTGATAGGCTGGCAGCCGCAGCATGAGGCCATTCGTGATAGTGTTGAAGGGATTCTGGAAAAGCTTCAAGCGGCTCTATCGCCTGCCTTCTTGCGCAGCTTAGTCTGGCCATTTTGCATCGCGGGATGTCTGGCCGGCGCGGAACAGGAGCAATATTTCAGAGATTTTGCAGCCGCTTCTGATTCACTCCAGGCATTTGGAACAGTTGGACAAGCGCTGCGCATCATGGAATCCGTTTGGGAGCGTCGGGGGCAGCTCGATGTGGACTGGGACTTGGCTTCTTGTTTTAGCATATTAGGTTCTCCCGTGTTACTATTTTAATATCCGCAATAACTTGTCCATGATAATCCTCGTTTGTTTTCAATCTGGTTTATTGCTCCGATTTGACACCTTATTATTAAAAGTACAGGCGCCCGATAACACTCTAGCGTCAAAACAGACATGCTTCATCCTCACTGTCCCTTCCAAAGATCAATCACTTCCTTCACTGTCTTGGGCTGGATATCATTGAACACCGCGTTGAGTGACTTGTCTGCTGGCATATCGAATCTCCCTTCAATAACGTATCGGCCGAACAGGGACAGGAATTTCTGCAACGCCGGCTTCGGGAACATTGCGTAGACTCTGGGATGAGAAGGAAGCTCTGTAACCTCTCCTTTCTCCAGCTTCTCAAGGGGATCATAGGTGACGTTGAACTTTGAGCCTGCAGGTTTTTTGATGCTCGTTAGAAAGGAATTGACCAGAAACTTCAATGTAAAGATTAACTCACCCCTTGCTTCCTCAGCTAGTTGAAGAACTTTGTTCCAAGTTGTCTTTTCTCCGTAGCAGTAGGTAACCTCTTCCCAGTTAGGGAGCTCCAAAGAGGCAGCGACGAATTTAGCCACGTCAAAGCTGTAAGTGAGAGTCAAAGGTTCGTCTCCCGTACCCGGGATGCCAGCTGTTTTATTCTCCACGTCAAGCGCGAAGGGGACACCCATCATGTACGATTTCAATGCACCACGAGGAGCGTAAAAGTCGAGGATCCAGCCAATGTCAAAGCGTGTCCATTCTAAATCGGTCTTGCGCAACTCGGAAAATGCGGCCTGTCTGAGTGGGTATGCATGCGACCTGAATAACTGGTCAGTAATGTTCCGTTTGAAGACAAACCATGAGGACGCATCAGGATACTTACGCTGCCGTGTGTTCAATGCCCCACTCACTTGCGATGAAGCGTCGAGTCGTGGGCGACTTTGCAGCCGCCTTGACCAAGTTGACCTGAGAATCTGCTGCAGGCTGGGACATGACCGAAATGGCTGAGATGACTGTGTCGACCCCGGCCTCGCTGAGGATCTTGGCAGTGTCGTCGATGTCATCGTAGTCTACAGTAACCACCGGCGCAGATGGGTCTTGGACGTCCACAGCCTTGAAGTGTGCAATGTTAGCTGCGACTGATCCTGAGTAGAGAACTAAATAGATGCCAATACCTTTCGCGCCAAAACGATGACCTTGTGCTTTGGGTCATTCTTCAACACTTCAACAATGGTACGGCCGATGCGACCAACACCTCCAGCGACGGCGACGATAACCATTTTGATGGGTGAGAGTGAGTAAAATAGAAGAAAATTGTAGAGTTATGCGATGAGATTGGATCGATGAGCAGATGCTGTTCTGTTCGGCTGTTGTTGCTTTGATGGTGGGAATGATGAACTTGGGCAGGTGGAAGCCAGAACTAATATATGTCTCTGGTGTCTATAGCGGCGCATTCTATCATGACCAGCTGACGTAGTTAACATGGGGATTTGTAATGAGGTTTCGGCTTTGGTCTTTTTGAATGAAGCTATCCTGATGGCTTCAGCTGGCCGACTGTCACCACGACTAAAGGTGGCAGCGCGCGCTCTCCTAAAAGGGTAAAGGCCGAAAGGCGACTGAATTGCCAACCCCACACCGCGCGCCGCCCCAAGCCATCTGTCCAACGGGGTTTATTCCAAACGGAAGCGCTGGAACGGTCTTATTTCAGCTTCGTTATCATCGCGCATGCGAAGTACGAATTTGAGGCGGCTCGGGGTTTAATTCTCTCCGCGCGGAGTTCGGCGTGCCCGCTCCGATTCTACATTGTGCAACGAGGTTGTAGTGGCTGTGATACATATAAATAGAGTATCCACGATTTAAAGAAGTATGACCGACCTCGAGTAATTATACACTAAGAGCAGTGTTGTGGAACGTACGGCTACCATACCACTGTTAGCTTCGTCAATTCGAGACAAGCATGCTCTACCAAGTTTGAAATAATTATTATTCGTTTCTAGTATGCATTCACATCTCATTTACTACGGAAACCACGCCTTTCAACAACGCCATAAGGGACAACCCGCAATACCTGAGAACGGACATTCTATGTTGAGACCGATATAAGCTTTACTAGAACGCATATTGTAAGCACACTTCTTCCTCGCAGGCTTATCCGATCTCTACAGATCAAGTATGGGTACCATATCAAGTTGAATTTCATTCTAACGGATTTTTAGATTTGAACACCGAACAGGCTGAGTTTATGACACATCATTACCTTTCCACGGTGCAGATTCATAGTGATGAGGCCAGGACTCCAGTAAAAGCCCCGACTTCGAATAGTTTGGCAAGTCAGCGCGACCCATTTGATGAACTTGCTGCGATTGATTGATACCACGACCAGATCACTACAGATCAACGGTATCCCCGATTTCCTGCCGCATTTTCCAATATTATCACCAACTTTGGTGCTTTTCGGCTTCTCGCACAGTGAAGCCATGCGGACAGAGTATGTTCACGCAAAACCATATTCGGTTACTTGGCTAATAAGGTAAATCACAGGATGTACAATCCGGAAGACATTTTATCTAAACCATACAAAGGCTACTTAGAAGGTTGAATTTTATTGAGGCAGCAATGCAGTCAGTTTGGGAGCATTGTTTCTGTACTACCAAGAACAGAGGGTTTGGTCAGGTCCACTGAGAGGCCAGGCTCAACGGCAGTGTTTTTGTTTTCCTGAAGCCGAATTGCAGCTTTCTATCCAGCCTACAAGCAAATATTTGACATCTTATGTGAGAACGCGGTGTGTCGGGCATGGTGCATGGTGAGGTTTTGGAAGATGATCGAAATAAAATGCCCAATATGGTGTCGGATTAATAGCCATAGCAAGCTAATTTGTAGTGATGAAAGTGAGCATGTCTGAATAGCTTATTCACGATGCAAAGACTGGCAAAGTTTCCTTGAACCTATCTTTAGAATGCCAAGCATACTCTTGAAGCCGGTGGACCCTAACGCGGTGGAAAGGCAGACGCACGGCTATGCCAAGACTGATCATACTGAACTTACTTTTTTGAGCCTCACTATAATGCAGGACTGCGGCGGTGCTATATATATATCGTCTAGTGTTTTGAGATCCAATAAGAACGACATGCCTATTGGCATTTTCGAGGACACTATTCAACCCCTTTCCCCTGTGCTAGCTACCAGTAAGAACGCCTCAGCTTCCTTTAATGACTTTATTTTTGATGTAATAGCATTATTCGAGAACCGGCTTCATCCCGCCCCTTGCACCGGCTGAGATCTCGGCGGCCGGCGGCCGGCGGCGTGTTGCAACCTGGGGAGCGGCCACAATCGGTTCTGGGGAACGCCTCATCTAATGCACTCCGCATCCGACGAGTTTAGTAACAAGCATACGAGATGCGAGGACCGGGGTAATGATCAACAACAGAAGAATGATGATTGGAGCCTAGAAATGATCGGTCAGATGGAAAGAGTCCCATCCGGGGTATCGGGAGTGCGGAGATTGGATCCAGTGTAGATTAGGTGTTGTGGAGGCTATCCCCGGATTTCAAGTCTAGAAGGTGTCGAGAGTGTGTAGATGCAACCCAATGGCACAATTGTTGATCTACCTCAATCTTCATTCATAATTTTGGCTGTACACCGTCTGGCAACATTAACATGCCATTTCTTCACTTGCCCTGCAAGATGTTGGCTGTCATGCATATTGATAGGTGCCAATTCGGCCGACTTACACCATCAGTTTGACTAACCCCCAGAGATAATATCCATGACAACTCCCAAGGATCATGGCAATCCCGCATCAATTGAATCGCCTCATCCTGAGATCCTGGAACACCTCCACGCCCTACGCCCACCGGTCCGCGCTCCCCTTTCCACAACACCCATGGCCTCGCTCTGATTACTTTTACGTTATGGATGGGGCTCTGCTGGCCCACCGCCGCCGGCCGAACCACCACCCAACCTCTTCACGCAAGCCACGCCGCCGGCAATACGTACGTAATAGGCCCGCCAGCCCGTTCGCCCCTCGCTGCCGCGCTGCCCAATTGCCAATTGCCAATTCCGGCCGTTTTTCTGGCTTCACGAACACGGCTGCTCGCGTCCAAAGAGGCGCGCTGGGGTGTGGGTAATGTGGAGCTTCCCGTTGCTGCTGCGGATTCCACCGGCTCAAAAAGAAAAACAGGTCATCTCGGCCACGAACCTGAATCATGGTCGAGCGCCCGTTCCCCTTCCCCGGACCCAACCCTGGGAATAGAAACCCATGGATCGGGAAAATCCTGGGGTAAGGGAAGAAGCTGAGGCCCTCAAGGGTTTCTTCTCATTCGTCTCTCGTTACCCCGTGGAGATTTACGTAAATCTGTGTGCAAGAAATCGCCTCCCATCTTGATAGCCACAAAAAACAACGCTGGATCCGTTCTGGGCGTGGTCCGTGTTTGGGGATCCACAGAATTCAAATCATTTCTGTAAAATATCATCAGACGGTTTCCCTACTGGAAATTCTCTCAAAAGGACACGCTCATTCCCATTGAGGTTCCTTTGCTTGCCCTTTGCTTGGAGTAGGAGCTCCAGGTTTCTTCTTGTTTGTTACGTCGTCTCTGCCAACTGGGGCAAAACGACGTTAACAACACTCCCTCTCCGCCAACCATGGCAGTGGAACACATCAGTCCCGCAGAGGACGAAAAGAGGGTGGGATCCAAGCACGACCTCTCTGACGAAAAGGTCCCCTCGTTCCAAAACGACAATGACGCTTCGTCACGAGATGAGAATGAGGAGACCTTCCTGACGCGCCTGGGCGTCACGGCCGACTCGTTCAAGAAGAAGCACTATGGAATCGGCCTGGTCGAGATGGAGCGCAAGATGAAGCCGAGACACCTGAACATGATTGCCATTGGCGGCTCCATTGGCGCGGGTTTCTATGTCGGTTCTGGAAGCGCCCTTGCCAAGGGTGTAAGTTGTTCAGGAAGTGGTTTGGGAGAGCAATTGCTGATGTGTGCCATGTACAGGGCCCTGGTACTCTGTTTGTCGACTTTCTCATCATCAGCATCATGGTTTTCAACGTTGGTATGTCGTCATTCTTGAAAACAGCCAAAACCCAAAAAGCTACCAGCTTGTGCCAATTGAATGTTTAGAGAAACTAACCGACTCGCAGTCTATGCCCTGGGTGAACTCGCCATCATGTTCCCCGTGTCCGGTGGCTTCTACACCTACTCTGCCCGCTTCGTCGACCCGTCGTTTGGCTTCGCCATGGCCTGGAACTACGCTTTCCAGTGGGCCGTGACGCTGCCGCTGGAACTGACCGTCTGCGCCGTCACCATCAGCTACTGGAACGACGAGGTGTCGCCCGGCGTGTGGATCTCCATCTTCCTCGCGGCCATCATCATCCTCAACATCTTCGGCACGCTGGGCTACGCCGAGGAGGAGTTCTGGGCCGCGTGCTTCAAGCTGTCGTCGACGTGCATCTTCATCATCATCGCCCTCGTGCTCGTCTGCGGCGGCGGGCCCAAGGACGGCCGCTACGGCGAGTACTGGGGCACCAAGTACTGGAACGGGCCCGACGTCTTCAAGAACGGCTTCAAGGGCTTCTGCTCCGTCTTCGTCACGGCCGCCTTCTCCTTTGCCGGAACAGAGCTCGTGGGCCTCGCCGCCGCCGAGTCCAAGAACCCGACCGAGTCGGTGCCCGGCGCCATCAAGCAGGTCTTTTGGCGCATCTCCATGTTCTACATTGTCGGCCTCTTCTTCATCGGCCTGCTGATTGACTGCAACGACGACGCCCTCCTCTCGGCCAGCTCCAACAGCTCCAAGGCCTCGCCCTTTGTGCTCGTGGGCAAGTACGCCGGCCTCCACGGCCTCGACCATTTCATGAACGTCGTCATCCTCTCATCCGTCTTGTCGATTGGAATTGCCTCCGTCTACGGTGGCTCCCGAACCATCACCGCCGTCAGCCAGCAGGGATACGGACCCAAGATCTTCACCTACATCGACCGTGCCGGACGCCCATTGCCCTCCGTCATCTGCATCATCCTGTTTGGCTTCCTCGCCTTCATCAACCTGAGCGCAAGCGGCTCCACGATTTTCGAGTGGCTGCAAGCCCTATCCGGTCTCGCGACGCTGTTCACATGGGGCTCCATCTGCATCGCCCACATCCGCTTCCGGGCCGCCTGGAAGCTCCAGGGCCACACGCTCGACGAGATCCCCTTCCAGGCCATTGGCGGTGTGTACGGCTCGTGGGTCGGCCTCACATTTATCATCCTCATTTTGATTGCTCAGGTATGTTCGTCCGAATCCAGCATGTCGGGAGTTTTTGACGCTAACATTTCCCCCCTCAGTTTTACACCGCCATTGTCGCGCCCCCGGGCGAGTCCGGCATGGGCACCGTCGAGGACTTCTTCATGTCGTACCTCGGGTTCCCCATCATGCTGCTGTTCTGGGCCATTGGGTACGCGTGGAAGCGGGAGGGCTGGTTGAAGCTGGAGGACATCGACGTCGACACGGGTCGGCGCGAGCACGACTGGGATCAGATCCACGCCAACCGGGCGCTAATCGCCTCGTACCCGGCGTGGAAACGGCTGATTTATTTCTTATTTTAACGTTATGCATGTGCATCATTTTGATTAAGCAAGCCTCGTTAATACAGAGCTACGATACCAAACCATGCCCCATGCCGCAAGCGCCGTTTCAAGCTAGTCTGTGTGAGCCTTCACATGCAGAGGAACAACACTGTGAAATGGGCATACTTCTATTATAAATATTCGTTTCTTTTCATCTTGGATTATGTCATTATTCTTTACTCAGCCATGGCGCTATAATGGCGTTTTATATACGGAGCCCGCTCCCTCTCTGGCTTCATGGGTCACATTACCTCAACTCGGTTCTATCATCGCAGACGCCGCCATAGCATCGGAAGCGATCTTCTTTTAGCGTTTCAGCCACCTTGGCGGCGACGAGCCTCTCAATCTTGGTCGCGGGGTGCATTCCGTCCCACCACAACTGCGGACGAGTTAGCCAGGAACGAAACGAGGGTCTAAGCAGAGGCGACTTACACAGGACACGCCGTCTGCGTTGGTGCACATGGTGTCGGGTGCGCCAAAGGCCGCGGGGTCTCGGATGGCCGTCCAGAATGGCTCCGAGATGTCGACGACGCTAGCGACCACGTCGTGGTGCTTCTGCTTGAAGGTCTCGAGCTTGTAGTGGAGCAGGCCGTTCCAGATCTCGACGGCCGAGTTGAGCGGGCTGAGGCCCTGGTCGCTGAGTATCTGCACGTCAGGCATCATGCTCAGCGCTATGGTTGTAAGTGTTAGCGCCTGTGGCTGTAGTAGATGGGACGGTATGACATACGCGGGGCAGTGAGCAGGACAAACTTCCTCAGACCAAGTGCGTATAGCCTCTCGACCTGTGCAAAGTAGACGCCCATGACGTCGGTGATCTTGCTGCCGGCATTGTTGTCGAAAAAGACCCGTCGGATGTCATTGGCACCCATCCATACCCCCACCACCGAGTTGGTCCTGGTCCAGCCAGTCGAGCGTTTCCTGTCGCCTCTCCCGTAGTGTTCCGTAAACGAGTCGACCTGGTCGATGAAATCCGGGCCCGTAGCTTTAACCAAGTCCCTGTCGACGGTGCCGCCGCTGCTCGCGAAATTGTATGAAACTGTCAGTGAATCCTCCTCCAGGGCGAGCGACGTGTTGAACTCGGTCACCATCCAGCCCACCCAGTTGCGACCGCCGGCGGAGGTTTTCCCGGGAAGCGAGGGGTTGCCCAGCGGATTCTGGGCTCGAGGCTGGTCCTTGTGCTTGGGGTCGAATCCGGTCTTCGAATATGAGTCGCCGCTGGTGCAATTGTGTTAACACGAAAAAAAGAATTGATGGCCGTCGAAGAGTGTGTGGGTTGAGGGCCTACAATGTGATTAGGTAGTTCTTGACGGGCTCGCGGCCTCTCGCAGTGGGGGGCACGCCAGGTGCAGCATCAACCGTCAAGGCAGAAAAAGACAGAGCGAGTAAAGCAGTGGCCGCCTGTGTAACGAAAGACTTCATGACGACGATGGGAATAAAAAAACAGGATTCATTCGTTCAAAGGGAAAAGAAAAAAGACAAGAGATACATAGGAGATGATTGAAGAAAGACAAGTACACAAAAAAACACGAGAGGAGAGCGAGCAGTAAACAGAAAAGCAGTTGATAGACGCACTCTCCATGTCGACGAAACAATTTACATCATGGCACACACAGTACCCAGCTACCGTGCACACATCGCCTGCAGCGCATACCGTACAGTATCAACACCACCACGCACGACCATCCTCCTCTGTCAGCGGTTGCTGCAAGACAGCGCTACCAAGTGGGGGAGCCCTGTAAGCCCTGTAAGCCGCCAGCAGCCCAGTGTGGCGTTGCCCCCGGGCCAGCTACAGGGCCCAGTGCCAGGTCCCCTTAATCAATTCCCTGCCGAGCGCCCCAAGAGTGTGGCCGATCCCCCCAGTGCGTCACGGCTACAAACTGTATACGCACGACACCAGCTGCGACATGGCGGGCATCATCCATGACAGGATTCCACCAGATGCATCTCTGTGCGCCCGGTAGCTCCACGTCCAACCCCACGCAAGGACTCCCCTTTCCCCTTTCCAAGTTCCCTGAAGCCTCGTTTCTGCGCTACCAAGCACTCGTTCCGTTCCATGGCACCCGAACTCAGGGCTCTTCAATCACTCTCAAAAACCTCCACCAAACGGCATCTCTTGCGAACCCCGTGTTCCCTGCAATGACGTAGCCCTCCCTGCCGGGGGATCGAGTGAGCGACCGCCAACGTCTCATGCATGGGATTATGATAGGCAGGCCACCTGTCACATATAGCCGAGTTTGCTCACCAGAAGAACGGGCCTCCGTGAGACATGGCACCGAACAAAGGCAAATGTTCTCACCGGGACGGAACTCGTCAAGGTAGATTTCGATGGTTAAATCGCAAGGAAGGCAATATTCAGAACACGTCAGGTGCCCTGTTTGGGACTTCCGGCATGGCTCTATAACATGGCTGCTCATTGCAGCTGCCTGTCAAGAAAAAAAAAGCAACTTATACCGTAGCCCTCAAGCCTTAAGCCTTCAAACCGGGATCTCAACCAGGATTTCAAGCCCCAACATCGTATTCACCTGCATATGTACCAAAATAAACAACCAATACCAAGACAATTAAGACAATCATCACCGGAGATCAGCACCAAGACACAACCACACACAGCACACGATAAACGCCAGTCATCATCACATCTCCGAGACAGTGCAAGCTCCTCCCCCCCCCCAATGAAGTCGTCACTCCTAGTCCTGCTCTTCGCTGCAGTCACGGCAGCCAAGACGTTTTACACCGTGAGCATCTACGCACCCCAGTATCCCCAGATCCACGGCCGATGCGTCAACGCCCGCGACCGGAGATTCATCATCGGCGCAGAGACGCCCAGCACCTACTGCGGCCGCGTCGACTACAGCGAGTGCCCTCCCGGAGACAAGACGCTTATCGATAAAGACATGACCTTGCTAGCGGTATGCATGCCCCTGCATCCATTCCAATCCCCAATCCCCAATCCCCACCACCCAGTTTGTTTGCACCGTAGCTTAAAATAACACACACCCCCCGCCTGAGCCAAAACCTGACCATTAAGACCACCCACTAACACAACCACCACCACCAAAAAGGCGTCGGTCCCTGGCGGCCAGTTCATCTTTGTCAGCCCGCTGGGGAGCATCTCGTATCCCTCGGCGCACTCCTCGCTCCGGCCCCCCGGCTCCAGGATCGGCGGCTTCAGGCCCGCCAGCGTCGAGTCCGACAACAAGTCCTTCAACATTAGCGTCCTCCTCTGGCAGCCCGAGGATGGGTTCAACGGCCTGTGGGCGTGTCCCACTTCGCCCGGCAGGCCCATCGGGGGCGAGGCAGAGCTAAAAGCGACGACGAGGCAGTTTTTTGGCTACGGCTGTGTGCCCGTCCTGGCCGTGCAGATCCGGGACGCGGGAAACCAGTTTGCCGCCTGGGCGTATACGTAGCAGCGGCATGAGACGGGAGATTGGTGGAGTGGACAAGGTCATACGAGGATTGGAACGCAGCGGGAGTCAAGGCGTTGGAGAGGGATTCAAACCCGGCATGGACGTTGACTGTCTTTTTAACGAGTGCTCTTGAATTGTTAATTATATCTTTTCTTTCGTATTATCATGTCTATGATTTTGGCGCCTTTCTGCCCTTGATCTTGTTCACCAAGGCCGTCAACTTGGCCTTGAGTGGGGATGCCGCTCCCTCGTTGGCACCCACAAATCTCCTCACGAGAATGTTGTACAATCCTCCAAATGCTAGCGCGATGGCTGTCGATGTAAAGATGATGACGTTGTAGGGCATGCTGAAATCGGGGGTGGGGAGGTAGAGCAGCAAGCTGGTGGTTCGGAGGTTCGACTTTTTGGGCTCCAGCGTCGTGATGACCGAGGCAGCAACATCAAAGCCACGGTTGGCGTCAGGCGGGTATTCCGTGTACCGGAGAACGGCCTTTTCGAAATCATAGGTGAGGAAAACGGTGCAGTGGGGAGGGAGGCGCATGAGCACCTCGAGCTGGGTGCCCCGGGTGCGGTCCAGGGCGGGGCGGTAGTAAACTTCCTTGATAATGTCCGTGGTGTTCTCGTTGGAAGTAGAGCTGGAGATGCGGGTCGACAGGGTGTGGAGGTAAATGCGCATGAACCACGGGAGCGACTCCATATACACAAACTCGACATCGGTATCACTGGGGTTGCTAAGAATGGCCTGCACGCCGCCGTGCTCCTGGCCGTGGCCGGTAAAACTACGTTCGGCATACAGCAAGGGAGTCTCGGGCTTGGCGAGGATCTGAGCCTCGTCTCCAAATTCGGGCTTTGTCAGGACCAGGTTGAACTCTTCTTCGGGATTAACGCTATAGCATCGGGAGTTGCCATCGGCAGCCCTGATCTCGTGGGAGCCCTGGCTTGAAAAGATATCTCGAGACAGAGGCACCTGCACGCAAACTGGAGGCACGTCTGAGTCGGTCAGGGGGCATGAGCCCTTCATAGGTCGGCCAAAGATCTGGGAAAGGGTCCAATCCTGGCCCTCGAGGTGATCGGCAGGGAAGCAAGTATCATCAGAATGGTATGGCTTGGTAGTATCGCAGAGGAGGTCGTCGCTTGGTGGGGGTCTCGGGATGGGGTTGTCTATAGAGCATGTCAATCAGTGGTCCAGAAAATAGGCCATTGGAAATCCTACCTCGAGGTCGCTTGGATCGGTTCACGTCAAGAACCATGTCGACAGTCTGCTCCATCTGCAAAACACACTCGCCCGCCTCGTTGCACCTGGGGCGCACATCAATGGCCATGCTCTGGAACGATGCGTCAAACAGCTTGTGGCCGTCCAGCAAGCTCGCGATGCCGGCCTTACCCTTGCACGGGAGCAGCTTCAGGAACGGCGTCAGGTTTTCGGTGCACACGACCTCGTGGGGGAGGACTCCGTGGAGTAGCCGCGAGTTGGCGAGGTTCGACTCGGGGTGGTGGCCGTCGGGCTGGAACGACATGACGGGGCGGATGGTCCTCGTCTCGTCGATGAAGTTGAGACTGGCACAGAACAGGCCGGACAAGGCATTGGTCAGCGTCAGCCACTGCTCGTCGGCCTCCTTGTCCGTCTCTGCGTCCAGCCAGGCCCAGAGCTCGACGCCAGTGCCACCCTCGCGGGTGCCATCCCAGGGCCGAGCCCCCCAGCGCTCAGCGTCCCAGCGGCCGAGGGTGAAGCGCAGGTGCAGCTCGCGGGTGCCAGCATGCTGGAGGATCTGGGCGAGCGACCGGGGGAAGAGGCGGAAGTTGTGGTTCTCGAAGTCGGCGACGGACGTGTTGGCGCGGAAGTTGAAGCTGGCGAGCACGGCGGAAAGGGGCAGCGGACGTAGCGTCAGCTGCTCGTGATAATCGGAGGCGGCGGCGAGCCCCAGGCCATTGGCCACGGCCAGGAGCAGGAGCGCCAGGAAGTGGCGCATCGTCGTTGGTTGTGAAGGAGCGGCTGGGGAGATTATGTTGCGAGATCCGGCTGGATTTCACATCTCACCTCTGCCTTTTTTTAGACAGCTTACACAGTTAATGCCACCATCGCATTCGCCAGCCCACACCCCGGTCGCGACGTGGAGGCCGAGCTTCGGGCGGTGGCGGGCGGCAGAAATTTATCCAGGCTGCTCGCGACGGTGGGCAATGTTCCTCCACATGCCGCCGCCGACAACTCGAGTTGCAAACCACCACCACAGGACAGGGCCCCGCGAAACTTTTCTTGTTGGCCGTGAACCGATTGATTGCTCCCCAGACCAAAAGCCTCGCCCGCCACGCACGCACGCACGCACGCTCCTGAACCATGGCCGCCGAACAGAGAAAGCTGCTCGAGCAGCTCATGGGCGCCTCGTCGTCGTCCCGCGCCGCCCAGGTCTCCATGACGGACCCCAAGGTCTGCCGGTCCTACCTCGCCGGCACCTGTCCGCACGACCTCTTCACCAACACCAAGCAGGACCTGGGCCCCTGCTCCAAGGTGCACTCGGAGGCCCTCAAGACCGAGTACGAGGGCCTGTCGGACCGCGAGAAGCAAAAGTACGGCTTCGAGTACGACTACATGCGCGACCTGCAAAAATACATTGACGAGTGCAACCGCCGCATCGACGCCGCCCAGAGGAGGTTGGAGAAGACGCCCGACGAGATTCGCCAGACCAATGTTTTGGTACGCAATTCCCCCTGATGTTCTACTGTTTGCGACTCGGCTAACACTCATCTGCAGCTCAAGAGCATCTCGGACCTCAGCTCGTCCATCAACAACGGCCTCCTCGAAGTCGAAATCCTCGGCTCCATGTCCGAAGTGTCGCGCGCCCAGGACGAGCTCTTCCGCGTGCGCCAGGCCACCCAGGCCAAGCTCGACCGCGAGAAGGAGCTCAAGGCCCTGTCCGACACGTCGGGCCCCTCGGGCCACCAGAAGCTCCAGGTCTGCGACGTCTGCGGCGCCTACCTCAGCCGTCTCGACAACGACCGCCGCCTGGCCGACCACTTCTACGGCAAGATGCACCTCGGCTACGCCCAGATGCGCAAGACGTACGAGGCCTTCCCCAAGGAGATGAAGGGACGGTCGCGTGCCCCCATGAACGACGACGACGGACCCGGCATGGGAGGTCCCAGGGGACCCAGAGGATCTGGCGGATACCGCAGCGGTCGCGGTGGACGAGGCTATCGCGGTGGGTGGTAAAGGAGAGAAGGCGCCTGGCAAGGAGGTGCGTGTACAGCATGGAAGCATTTTGTTCTGCGAGGTTGTCTGTTGGTCATTACGGGCGTTTGGCGCTTCTTTTGTACATCACAAAAAGTACGACAAATTTTTTTGGGACATGGTGATGACGGGAGGGAAATGCATAAACATCACGTTTCGGGGGCGAGGGAAATACCCTTTATATATTTTATTCTTCTTCAATTAGGACAAACAGGAGACGTGGGGGGGGACGCATGGTAGAAGGAGGGAAGAAGGCTCATCAATCTTCGCTTTAGGTATACTGTCTATGCTATGCCAGCCTAATACAATTTTTTTGTTTTCCAGCCGTATGCTCATCTCATATCGTGTACCGTGTAAACCATTCTGCCCGGTGAGGGCGCTTTCGCCATTACTATTTCCTCATCTTCGTTCGGGTATCCAAAACCAAGCAGCCGGTACGTGTGTGTTCTGTTTCTGTTTTCTTCTTCTTCTTTTTTATACGGGAATAATAAGGAGGGACCCCTCAAGGGGTAACGGCACGAGATATACAAAGGGTCTACCACGCAACCTATGCCTGGGCCTTTTGCAACTCGTCCAACTCCTCCATCTCGTCATCCCACTTGCCGCCAATGGGGGGAGCCAGGGGCACGGGTGCGGGCGCAGCGGCGGCCTGGGCCATGGTGGGCTTGTCCGACGTCTTCTCCGCCGCCTTCTTGCTCGCATCGCCGGACAGCGCTGGGAAGTCCTCGGTGGTGGGCACGTTCTGCTTGGCCTGGGGCTGGTTGTTGGGCACGTTGTCGCTTCCGCCACGGCCGCCTCCACGACCTCCTCTTCCACCTCGGCCTCGGCCCCGGCCCCGTCCGCCGCGGTGCCTCTCGTCCAGGAAGCGGTCGACGTCGTGCTCCTCGCCGTCCTTGGAGGCGTAGCGGCTGCCACCCAGGCCGCCGCCGCCGGTCTTGGTGCCCCGGATGCCGCCATTGGCACCACGGAAGCCCCTCCTGGCCTCTTCTTCCTCGGCGGCCTGCTTGCCCTCGTCCCAGCCGCCCTCCTTCATGCCCATGGCCTTGAGCTTGCGCTCCCTGTTCTTGGCGCGCTCGTCCTCCATCTTCTTGCGGTCCTCGTCGCCCCGTCGCCGGCGCTCGGCCTCCTCAGCGCGGCGCTTGCGGGCCTCCTCCATGCCGCGGGCGTAGGCCTCGGCGTGCTCCTTCTCGTCCTTCTCGGCCTTTTCGAACTTGCGCGCCTTCTCGGCCGAAAGCAACTTCATCTTCTCCATCTTGGCGGCGAGCTCGGCGTCGGTGAGCTTCTGGCGCGGGTTGGCGCCTGACCCCAGACGCGCGGCGGCATTGTTGGCCGAGTTCGGACCGTCCTTGCTACCGCTGCTGTTATTGTTGTTCTGGTGGTTGCTGGTCTTCTCGCGAGGTGCCGTGGGGGCGTTGGGTGGAGCGTTGGACGGCTGTTGCTGCTGCTGTTGCTGTTGTTGCTGTTGTTGCTGCTGTTGTTGTTGCTGTTGTTGTTGCTGTTGTTGCTG